>CM016615.1:78114898-78383417 GCA_005393395.2 Gossypium australe
ACATAGGTACGGATGTATCCCGGAAGCGGTCCCCTAGCCCATGCGGAGGTGAAAACCTCACGAAGGCATAGTTTCTCGCTCCCACTTAAGGGTGTGACCACAACGGTCATGCAAAGATGAATGTGAAAATTTCCTATGAGACTCAACATTACTGCAGTTAAAGCACAAACAGATGCACCGAAAGGAGCAAGGTTTTTCAAAATAACTTTCGAAATTTTCGACAAAAGGACAAAGAATAATCAATTTTTACGGCCTGACTCTCTTATTAATCCCCAGTGGAGTCGCCAAGCTGTCGAAACCATTCTTGAGAACGGGAATCGAACTTGGGTTTAGAAAATAAAAACGGGAGTCGCCACCGATCTTTGCTTGGTGTGATCGGATCACCTTTGTTTTAATAAAACCTTGATTTACTAAAACAGTGTTTTTAGGTCCACTAACATTTGAGAAAATAGGTTCGGGAGTCGGTTATGTGCGAGGAAGGATTAACACCCTCGCAACGCCCAAAAATCGGTACCAAATTGATTAATCAATGTCCTAATGTCGAAAAGCTTAAAAAGATCTTTGAAATTTCATTTTTGTTCTTTTTATTTTGATGACTTTATCGAACATCGAGTTTCCCTTGTTTCGAAGGAATAGATTCTCACATCCAGCACGATTGGATACGATAATCTAAGTCCTTGAATTCAAGATCATCTCCAAAATTCTTCAAACACATGTATTGCAATTTTAAAAGGATATTCGTTCATTTGGTAAAACAGAAAATCACACCCAGCACGATTGGGCACCATCTCCTTGAATTTCCAAACTCACGAGTTACCTTTATGAAATCCTTTTTATGAATTTAAAATAAAATGCCGGGTTGCAATTTTGAAAAAGAGTCGATCCACATGAAATGACGCCAACGAGGGATTAACAACATACTGTAACGAAAGATGCGATGATAAAGACACAAAAATATTAAAATAAAAACGATAAATAGAAACTAAAGGTGTTAGTAGTTATAGAGATAATAGTAAATATGATAATAATGGTGCAAAATATGAAAAATATATAATAATAATATAGTAATAATAGTAAGGTAATAATAATGCCAAAATATGTACAATATAATAGTAATAATAGTAATAAATACAGTAATGATAATAATAATAATACAAAATATATGTGATAATATAAATAATAATAATAATATAATAATAATAATAATAATAATAATAATAATAATAGTAATAATGAATAATAGTGATATAAAATTATATATAATATAATGACATAATATAGTTATAATAATGATAATAATAATGGTAATATTAAAATATTAAAATTAATAACAAACAGTAGTGGTATAACTACAAAAAGATAAGAAAAGGGCCAAATCGTAATCAAGATAGAATTAAAAGGATCAAAACAGTAATAAATTAAAGGGGAAAGAGAATCGGGGACTAAGGTGTAATATGCGCGTAATCAGGAGGGTTTAAACAGCAATAAACCCCTTCACTGAAACGGTGCGTTGAATTGGACGAAACTGCAAAGGAGTCTAAGAGTGGAGGGACCGATTGCATAAATAGCCCATTTGAAGCGGAAAGGCGCGGATCCGGGTCGCCCGGCGGGTAGACGCGCGGACCCTGCCCTTCCGAAACGGCGTCGTTTCTTCTTAGTCTCTTAAACCTAGGTTTTTATTCCAATTTCCTTTAGCCCACAAACAGAAAAGAAAAAGGAATAGAAGCGAAGGAAAAAGAGGATTTCATCTGCTAGGGTTTGGGGAATGATTCTCGGCCACGCGCCGCCGTCGTCAATGTTATCGTCGGATCCCGAAAGGTAAGGGAAACCGATCTTTTTTATTCTTTTTATATTTTTGACTTTACATACGTATATATATATATTTTTGAATAAGGAAATAAATAGATGAGAAATACCTTTGAAGATTGCTTCGTTGGTTTCGGGATTTTGATCTCTATTGCTATCGTTTTGTGTTTTCTGGAAACGTTTTCTTTTTATTGATTTCTCGATTTTTTTTACTTTGAATCGGTTTTCTTTCTATTTCCAACCCAAAAAAAAGACCCTTCGTACATCATTTTCTAATGGCTTTATAGCCGAAAACGCACTATTCTCCTAATATACTTTACTATTTCTTTCCATCCTTCTCTGCTTTCTCGTGTTTCCTGTGTTTGGTGCTGTTTGCAGGTGATGGGCGCTGGTGGAGACGAGAGGACCGAGACGCGTGACGGCAGAAGCACGTGATTCCAAAATGCGCGCATGGGAGTGGAGGCGACGCGCGTGTAGGGGACGCGCGGGGCAGATGAAAGGTTGGCGGCGGCGCTTGGAGACAGAAACCCTAGGGTTCCTGAGGAGTTTGTGGTCTTGGGCCCTTGTAATCGGGCCTGGGATTTGGGCTAGGTTCAGTGGTTTTTGTTTATTTTTTCTAACGGGCTTTAGTGGGTAATTGGGCCTGACAACACGGGCTTGTAAAGACTGTAAAAAAAGGACTGTTTGTTGGTTTTTTGGACTTTGTTTTAATTTACTTTTTGTTTAATTTGGGGTTTAAACGGGCCGGGCAAATTATGGGTATGACAAATTATATATATATATATATATATATTGCAATTTTTTTTGAAATGATTCATTTTTTTTCTAGAACTTATATTTGTTTTTCAATTACTAGAACATATACTTTTTTAGTTATTTTATTTATTTATTTTGAGGGTCCCTTGCTAAGAAAATATTTTTTTTTTTAAAAAAAAGATTATTACCAAATTTCTAGAATATACATTTAAGCAATTTTTGAGGTTTTTGTAATTTTATAAATCTTAACTAATTTGTTTATAAAGTTTTGAAATTTTTTATATATTATTTTGATTTTTTTTGAATTTAAATTTATATATTTAATAAATTTCTAAAATTTCAATTTTTAAAAAAAATTAAATTATTTTTATGTTATATATATTATTTTTTTAAATATAATTTACATAATATTTGAAAATTCATGAACGCAACGTGGCGCTTTCTAGCAACATGTGTCAATGTTTGTTTGTTCTTTTATGCTATGGGCTAAATTGTATAATAAAATGATAGTTTAAGAATTAAAGTGGAATAAAAAAAATTTAAGTACCAACATGAAAAAAGAGTATAGTTAAATGTAACGATCTATAGAAGATTATGAAAAGAAATAAAAAAGATAGAACAGAATCAAGAGAATTTGTTGACTAAAAATGAAAAAAAATAGTGTATTAGTGTTTATATTGGAGGTGAGTATTTGATTGAGTCGAGTCGAATCGAGTAAAAAAAATTTAAGTTAATCGAGTTGACGAATCCTATTTTAGCAACTGAACTCAATTTGATTTTTTTTTTTCCGAATTGAATCAAATCGAGTCAAAAAAATTCGAGTTAAGTTGAGTTGAGTTAACGAATCTTATTATTTATACTCAATGTTGCGTTTACATAAATCGATTATTTAACTAGTAGACGAAGTACAAAATTATTTAACTTGATAAACAGTATAATGGTTTTGCCTTTTAATTTAATGAGTAAACATTTATCAAAATGAAGTGGTTTTGCCTTTTAACTTAATGGTTCTGACTTTTAACTTTAGAAAAGGTAAACATTTATCAAAACGGCATAGTTTTGCCTTTTCTTATTTGGATTTTTGGATAACTCGAATAGTGTAATTTATATTAGAGCTAAATCGAAAATCTTAATTTTTTATTCGAGTTGGTCCAAATAACTTGATTAAATCAAATAACTCGAATTATTTAATTCAAAATTTGAATTTTTTTATCGAGTTTTTCGAATCAAATCAAATTTTACTCACTCATAGTTTATATATACAAAAATAGGGAAGTAGCTAACATGTGACAAACTATAATTGCATAGCTAACTACTAACATTTGTTGAGTCATTAACATTCACCCAACTACAATATGCTTTTGCTGTTTAGTCAAACACAACATTCAACCAACTGCAGTCTCTTGTACTTTCAACTTGTCTCTAATCTTGCAAAATGACAAAGCATGTAAGGGTTTTATAAGAATGTCTACAACCCGATCTTGATAAGGAACTTGGCAAACAAGCAACTTGCCTATTGTTACTTGTTCTCAAACAAAAAGTAAATCAAGTTTGACATGCTTGAACTTAGAGTGTAAAATTGGATTTGATAAAACTGCCATAACACTAGAGTTTTCATACCATATCATAGATTTGTCATAAAGAGGCATATGTAACTCACCAAGCAATGATTCCAGCCACATAATATCAACTATAGCAAAAGCCACACTATGGTATTCAACCTCGATAATGGACTAAGATACACTTGTTTTTTGGAGCACTACGTCACACGATTTCCACAAAAAAGGAATAAGCAATAACCTATAATCAATCGTCGATCATCAGCATCGAGCTGATAGTTGTCATCAGCAAAAACAACAATAAAGAGGCGATAAATAGGGCAAAAATGAAGACTAAAATCCACAGTGCCTTTTAAGTAATGTAAAGTCCTCTACATAATTGCATAATGTGTATCCAAGGATGCCTACATGAATTAGAAAACTTTGTTGATACTAAAAGCAAGCTCATGGTTTGTAATGACTTTGTATTGAAGTGTACCAATTATACTACTATACACTTTTTTATTTTCAATAGGATTCCCAATATAGTGCTAAATAGTTGACAAGTACTTATCATGGGAGTAGGCATGTCATTGTATTTATCTATATGACTATTTGCCAACAAGTCAAGAATATACTTACTTTAACCCAAGAATAGTCCACCATCATTAGTGTATGGGTCACCTCAATACCCTAAAAATAGTTCAATTTTCCCATATCCTTAAAAGAGAGTTCATTATTCAGATGATGTACAACATTATCAATTTGATTATCATTGTTGTCAATAATAATGATATCATTAATATGGACTAAGACATACATATAAACACCATTGTAAGAGCCCAAATTTGCCCAGCCCATTAAAGCCCAATATAATAAAAAGTCCAAAAAGAACGACCCATTTTGATTGTCTTTACAGGCCCAAATTTAATACAAATAAACCAGTCCACTTATAGAACAAATTCGGAGCCTAATTACAAAGACCAAATACCAGGCCCAATAAAATACAATAAATAGTCCATGAAGTGTCCAGTTACAAAAACAAATATCAGATTGCAAAACCAATCAAACAAGGCCCAACCTAAAATCCAGACCTCAAAACCTGACCGGCCCAATATGGCCCAAAGGTTAAACGGCCAGGAAACCCTAGGGTCTCCCTTTCCAGTGCCGCCGCCGCGTCCTTCGCACGCGCGCCTCGCGTCACTTCAACTTCCCATGCCTCAGTCAGCTCCCTCACGCGTCTGGCCAGCCCCAAGCACCACTACGCACGCTAACCAAAGGACTCCCGCACGCCATCGCCATCGCCCGTATCCTGCAGACATAGAACAAAGCAAGCAACAGTGAAGCATGGAGCAAAAAAACAATGGAATAATAAAAAAATAGTTTGTATTCTCCGGCTATAAAGCCATTTGAAAGACACTGTAAAAGGGGTTGGCCTTTTTTTTGTTTACAAAAAAGACCAGAATATCGTCAACAATCGAAATAAGAAAGATTTTTAAAAAGGTTGATTTTCCATCTTTGTCATTTGCTGTTATTTACTGATATTTTTATGTTTTTCATTATTTCAAAAAAAACCCTACAAACGAAATAATAAAGAGAGAGGAGAAGGAGCTTACCCGTAACCCCTCGGTCGCAACATCGGAGTCCGCCTCCTCCATGAACGGAACTCGGCCCGGAGAAGGGCGCTGAAGGTCCTTTCCCCTTCGTTTCGAGTCCCCGAACGCCCAGCCCTCGAAGGGGGCTGCAAGCGAGGCGCCTTGACCTGCCTCCGAGTGCAGTCGACCGCTAGAGCAGTGGTGGTGCGACGGAACGTTGAGGAAGCCCAATAATCGAGCATGAGGCTGTGGAGGAGGAGAGGAGTCCTCTGCCTCTTCAACTTTTGAGAGAATAAACGGATGGGGGGCCTCTGATTTTCTTTTGAAACCCTAAAGAAGGATGGAACCCTTTTACTTAAATGATAAACCAAATGGCATTGTTTAGCAAAGAAAGAACCCGCATTTGACCAGACCCATAGGCAGGGATCCGCGTGTTCTTGTGGCCTTTGGGCTATTTATGCAATCGACCCTCCCACCATTTCCATATGTTTTAATTGGGTCCTCTGCTGTTTATTTATTTCCTTTTAGTTTAGCCAAAATTTTTAATCATGTCGCGAATTAGTCCTTGCCAGGACGGAGCGTTTCAGATGGCGGGGAATATTGCCCCATTCAGTCCCTCCGTTTATTCGTCCTTCCAAACTGACCCTTCATTTTTTATCTTTATCTTAATTTATCCCTTAAATTTGTTTTGAGTAACGATTGAGTGGTTTGGTTAAATTTATTTATTTATTCGCTTAGTTACTTATTAATTGTTTCATCATCCTATTTATATGTCATATTTTATTATTACATTTGTTTCTTTACGTTTATCCACTCATTATATGCTATATTATTATTATTATTATTATTATTATTATTATTATTATTATTATTATTATTATTATTATTATTATTATTATTTGCCTTGAGTTTTTTTTGTATATTATCTTTACTAAACCATATATTATTATTTAAATTTTTATTTTTATTCCTTTTTGACACCATTTCAAAATTATCTCATATATTATTTTTTATTACGCATTCTTTATTTAGAGTTATTTTGTTAATTATTTTAAATTGTTTCATGCATTATCTCTTTTAAAGTTGTTTAATTCATTTTTTGACTGTTAATATTTATGCTTAAATGGTGTAAAATATGTGATTATCGTTCTTGCATGTATTATAGTTTATTTGTTCGTATTTCCATGTTATTGACATTACCATCAGTATTACTATGGTTTATATTATTGCTCCATCATTACTATTGTTGTTCATGAACATTAATACTTTAGATTAATGATTCCGATGTCATGTATTACGTGTATCGTGTCGTCATTGTGCTAAATTTGTGTTATATCATCACCATTTGTCGCATAACCCCATTCACGGTTTAAATAAAGTTTTACAAAATCTAAACTACCAAACATGTATAATTTTCAAATATGTTTATCAATTTTACCCAAAAGAAAGTTTTTTTTTTAAATAAGGCAACATTCCATGTTTGGTATTTCGAGAGACCGTGCCCTATGTGTTGGGTTTCGGTTCTCTCGCTTGGCCAAACAATCGAATATCCTGTTGATATTTTAATGCATGAGTGATACAGGCCGGCTCGGGATGAGTCAAAACGTATGCGGGTTGCCCAATCATCTACGAGGAGGAATCAAGCCTTTAGAAAATAATTGGAAAATATGAATGCGTTTGCGGAAGTTTTAAGTGAATAAAAATAAGAAATGGTTCAGTTTGATGAAAAGAAATGAAAAATGGATAAATAGAATAAAAAAAATAGATAAAGGATAATTTTGATGGGGGTGGATAAACGAACTTAAACAAGAAGCGATTCGACACTAAAGAGTGTCACCCTGGATTCTATAATGTTTAAGGTGGAAAGATGAAAATAGGTTGATGAACGCCACACCAAAGGGGAATTTGGTGATAAGTTCAAACAAGTCGAAGACGCCACAAGCAAGCTTGATAAGTCTAACGAAACTTGTACGAAAATGAAGAGGAGATAAACTCACTCAAATGAACAAAAGTTCATAAAATTTTCTTAAAGTCTGAATTGTGTTAAATGAGAATTACATAGCCTTTTTATAGGCTAAACAAAGGCTAGCCAAATAGTCTTCTAATCTTGCCTCTTAACCCTTAAGTTTTTGAAAGGGCACCAGCAACCTTTAACCCTTAACCCTTGAGTTTTTGAAGAGGCACCTAACAACCTTTTAACCCTTAAGTTTTTGAAAAGACACTAGTAACCTTGTCCCTTAACCCTTAGGTTTTCGAAAGGGCACCAGCAACCTTGTCCCTTCATGTTCACCAAAAGGCACCTGGCAACTTTGTCTCTTCATGTTCACCAAAAGGCACCTGGCAACTTTGTCTCTTCATGTTCACCAAAAGGCATTGGGCTAGTTGAATGCCGAAAGAAGCTGAACTAAGCTAACACGACTAAATCAGCTTGAAGAAAGGTGCGAATCAAGCTAATTGAGCATGAAGTTGGGAAGCAGTTTAATGTAGAAAAGCCAAGAGATGACCAAGATATGTCGGAGGAGGTAACAATTGTGGGGGAGCCAACTATAGTTGATTTTCCAACATCTTATAGAGCTAACTAATTATACAGACAAGGGCTCGTCTCAGTTAGTATACTTTGTAAAACACTGGGAATATAAGCAAGAAAATGTCGTTCGTCTTCTTAGAGAAGAACTTGACAATCTAAGCAGGCAAAGGCAGGAATCTGAGCTCAAGAGGATTGAAGTTTGAATATTGAGTTGCTCTGGGCGTGCTTGTATCATCCCCTCCCTCTTCAAGACGATTCGTCCTCGAATCGACCCGTTGGTTTTCTCGAACAACATTCTCTTTTGCTCGTCTTTCCTCGATCAAACGGGATGGATAATAATCGTAACACCTGAAAAGAACATTCAAGAATTAGCAAGAATTGTTTTAAACATACTTGCAACCCGAAGAAAAACAACACCAAACAAATAAATCGCATACGGACAGGCATAAGCACTTTATCATACAAAAGGATCAATGACTTGTCATAATTTTGGAACAAAAGCGGATAAGCTTCAAAGCATGCATACAATCTAATTGGATTCCACAAGACAAGATGATCATGCGAGTAGCACACCAAAAGGTAGATATATTCATCACAAACAAGTAGTGGAGAAAGTGTGTATGGCACTCGAAGTTGAACATCCAAACGTTGCTTTGTTCGAAATAAGGAACCACTCGCACATGAATTGTAATAAGTATTGAACACAAGAATCTTTTTGTCAATCATTAAAGCAGATAGACCATTAATTGGCAGAACAGAACATTTGAACATATCAAGATCTAAATGCTTTACAAAAACGAATTCAGCACCATGTGTTATATCAATATCCACAACAGATAGATCATAAAAAAGCAAATTGGAAGGGCTAAGTATATTATGATCTAATTGCTTTGCAAAAGGCAGTTCATCAACATAATGCATATCATCATCCGAAGAGAACAAAAATATATCAACTATTTCAAAAGACTTACCTTTAGGCGCAAAAAGACAGAGACCGTTCTTACCTTGCTTATCTTCACAAGTTGAAACTCGAAGATCGAATTTACCTTGCTCGATCAAGACGAACCTTCTCTCCTCGGGCATGTAATGTAGTCTATGCTTTATTCGAAAATTAACATTTTTCAAACAAAATGAGGACTCCATGTACACGAATTGCATGTACAAACACAAAATTTGCTTAAGAAACGAATAAAATTTGAAAACAAGGTTGACAAAATTCGTTACCTTATTCAGAAACCAATTTCCAAAATGATTGAAATTTTTCAAGCACAATTGGGATTGATTGATTTTCCAATAAAATATACCAGATGATACAGAACATATTCCTGGTTTAAAAACATGATTTTGATTATTAAATTCAATATGTGACAAAGGTTTAGAAAAATCAAACATGTTAAACCAATAGGAATTGTGCAAACTCAAAATTGAACGATCGAAATTCTTGACAAGTTTCAAAACTGATCTACAAAAACTCATAGATTTTGTATTAGACAATGAACAAATCTCGTAATAACCACAATCAAACAACTTGGGATTAAAAGAAAATTCATCGTCATACTTACTCGAGTCTTGCACTTGTCGAATAGACGTTACTCCACCTTCACACTTTGCTTCACAATGGTTATTATGGGGTAAACCCACCTTACCATCTTTTAAGTCATCATAACGAATCAAAGGATGGCAAATGACAAAATTATCCACATAATCACAAACAGTAGAAAGATTCGGTGGAGATTGAATCTCATCAAAGCACTTACCTTCCTTACCTTCGGACTCGTGTGGTTCGACTACATTTTCAACTTTACCCTTTTCAATCAAACAGAAACGTCGTTCATCGGGAAGGTATTGTAGTTGGCATTCGTCACTTGATTTCTTAGAAACCTGAAAAGAAGAAATAGAACAAGAACAAACTTTAAGTGGATTAGTTAAATCAACACTCATCTTTTCTCTCCCTTCTTGTTCTTTTGTTTCTTTTTCTCTCACAAGCTCTTTTCTTTTCCTTTCAATTTTCTCTTCCTTTTCTCTCTCATTTTCTATTTTGACTTCTTTCTCTTTTTCAATTTTGTTACAACTCGTAGATGTTTCAAAAGAATCGAAAAGAGAAGGATTTGATTCAAAGGAGGAAGTCATTTTCTCATAGAAGTCTCGTTCGATCTTTCGTGTAAAATTCCTCTTGCGTGACTTCGTTGAGGCATACGAGGAATAACTCGTGCTTTCTCGTTCGTCACTTTGAAAGGGATCTAGCTCGTACCTTTCTTCTCTCCGTCTCGAAGGCCTCGTTGAGTAGGAGTCCCAGTCATAATCTTTTCTAGAATAGTTCTTGGTCGGGTATTGTCGTGCTGATCTTAACTCCGTCCTTTGTGTTGAAGAAGTTTGCCCTCGATGATAGGAAGATGGGAGGAACCGCTTGCACATCACATCTTTCATTTCAGACCACGTTAATATTGGGTACTCTCCATTTCGTTTTCGACTCGTGTTGAATTGATCCCACCAAGTCATAGCATAATCGGTGAAACTATTTTCCGACAGCCTTACTTTCTTGCTTTCCGAGTAGTCGTGATACTCGAAATCCAAATCTACATTCTTTTCCCATTCAATGTATACCTCCGGATCGGCTCTACCTTGAAACAGTGGAATGTTTGACTTGTTACTTCTCTTGACGCTATTAAAGCATCCTTGATCTCTAAGGCTTTGGTTTCTTTGTTCGTGTCGCCTTTCACTTGGGTTGCATGATGGATCGTACCAACCACTATCTACAGCACTTCTTCTTTTGAAATTTAGAGGCATGCTATCATTGCTGAAAGAAATATGTTATAAAAAAAAAATAATAAATATATAGAAAATTTTAAAAATACCTTACCACAAAACTCACAAGTCACTCACAAAGAAAAATCACTCACACTCGTGTTTCACTCGTATTAAGGCTTTTCTTTGATGAATACACTCGTGCCTTTTTACCGCTCAATTTCTTCTCACAAATTTGTGTTTCGTTTCAAAAAGACTTATTGTGGCTTGAGGGTCGGCTTCAAGTTGGTTACAAGGGTTAAATGATTTACAGGTATAGGGGATGCTAAAAAAAATAAAAAAAATTGGTATGTGTGGCATTGGGGTGAAATGATGAGAACTTAAATGATGGTAAATTTTTTTTTTCACTCAATTTTTTTTAACCTCGATTTTTTTAACTTTTTTTTATCTCTCGTTTTTTTTTGAACTTCAAATATACTATAATTAAATACAAGAAACAAAAATCACAACTTAAATTTTTTTTTTGATTTTTTTTAAATTTTTTTAAACTTACGAACCTAATTCCGGCTTTACGATGGTTGTCGGAACTCCTCATTTTGTAGCTCTGATACCAGATGATACGGGCCTGCTCAGGATGAGTCAAAACGTATGCGAGTTGCCCAATCGTCTACGAGGAGGAATCAAGCCTTTGGAAAATAATTGGAAAATATGGATGCGTTTGCGAAAGTTTTAAGTGAATAAAAATAAGAAATGGTTCGATTTGATGAAAAGAAATGAAAAATGGATAAACAGAATAAAAAAAATAGATAAAGGATAATTTTGATGGGGGTGGATAAACGAACTTAAACAAGAAGCGGTTCGACACTAAAGAGTGTCACCTCGGATTCTATAATGTTTAAGGTGGAAAGATGAAAATAGGTTGATGAACGCCACACCAAAGGGGAATTTGGTAATAAGTTCAAATAAGTCGAAGACGCCACAAGCAAGCTTGATAAGTCTAACGAAACTTGTACGAAAATGAAGAGGAGATGAACTCACTCAAATGAACAAAAGTTCATAAAATTTTCTTAAAGTCTGAATTGTGTTAAATGAGAATTACATAGCCTTTTTATAGGCTGAACAAAGGCTAGCCAAATAGTCTTCTAATCTTGCCTCTTAACCCTTAAGTTTTTGAAAGGGCACCAGCAACCTTTAACCCTTAACCCTTGCGTTTTTGAAGAGGCACCTAACAACCTTTTAACCCTTAGGTTTTTGAAAAGACACTAGTAACCTTGTCCCTTAACCCTTAGGTTTTCGAAAGGGCACCAGCAACCTTGTCCCTTCATGTTCACCAAAAGGCACCTGGTAACTTTGTCTCTTCATGTTCACTAAAAGGCACCTGGCAACTTTGTCTCTTCATGTTCACCAAAAGGCATTGGGCTAGTTGAATGCCGAATGAAGCTGAACTAAGCTAACACGACTAAATCAGCTTGAAGAAAGGTGCGAATTAAGCTAATTGAGCATGAAGCTGGGAAGCAATTTAATGTAGAAAAGCCAAGAGATGACCAAGATATGTCGGAGGAGGTAACAATTGTGGGGGAGCCAACTATAGTTGATTTTCCAACATCTTATAGAGCTAACTAATTATACAGACAAGGGCTCGTCTCAGTTAGTATACTTTGTAAAACACTGGGAACATAAGCAAGCAAATGTCGTTCGTCTTCTTAGAGAAGAACTTGACAATCTAAGCAGGCAAAGGCAGGAATCTGAGCTCAAGAGGATTGAAGTTTGAATATTGAGTTGCTCTGGGCGTGCTCGTATCAATGAGTCTCGTGAGCTAAGAGATTATCCTAGATTCGAAGATTAAAATCATCGTGTCCTATGTACTAGATGTGATATTTTATTCATTCGAAACAAGAAAATCTTGATGTTCAATTCGAGAAAATTCAAACGTTTCCAAAAGAGATCAAATTTTTTAATTCTTTTTAAATTTTCAACTTTCGACATTGGGACATTAAATAATCAATTTGGTACCAATTTTGGGCGTGACGAGGGTGCTAACCCTTCCTCGCACGTAACCGATTCCCGAACCTATTTTCTCAAATTTCGTGGACCAAAAAAAAAATACTGTTTTAGTAAATTAAAACGTTTTATTAAAACAAAGGTGATCCGATCACACCAAATAAATGTCGGTGTCGACTCCCGTTTTATTTTTTGCTTTCAAAACCAAGTCGATTCTCGTTTTTTCAAAAAATGGTTATGACAGCTTGGCGACTCCGCTGGGGACCAAAATAAGAGAGTCAGGCCGCAAAATTGATTATTCTTTGTCCTTTTGTCGAAATTTGGAAAATTGTTTTGAAAAAAAATCATGCTTCCTTCTATGCATTTGCTGGTACTATGATTACAATAATGTTGAGTCTCATAAAATACTTTGGCGTTGCACTACATGACCGTCATGGTCACACCCTCTTAAGTGGGAGTGAGAAGCTACTCTTTCGTGAGGTTTTTACTTCCGTGCAAGATAGTGGATCACTTTCGGGATACATCCGTACCTATGTCTTCGTGAGATTTTTATCTCCGTGCAGCCATAGGGAAATGTATTCCCCTAAATCGAACTCGGTCCATATAAGCCTATAATGGGTGAGGATCGAGGAATCTGCTGGTTCAGGTACCCTTGCTTTAGAACCGAACCACATATAGAGAGACCTAGGAGCCCATTGTAGGTAGAGCCGTGTAAGCCCTAGTTGTTACCTTAAATAAGAGTTTGACTACTTCCTGCTCGTTTTAAGTTCTTTTTATACACGATACTAACTTGTTATGTTTGTCTTGTTATTGCATAGCATTTCATCATAAAAGGTGTTGATTCGCACTCGGTTTCTAGATAGATAAGCTGAACATGGAAAAGGGGTTTCTCGATAAAGTGGAGGATAATGCGGCTGTTCAAACATGGTCTGAAAGGGTACAGTAAGAGAAAGGAGACAGACTGACAGCGGGATATGAATCAGAGTTGTGGGATTTCACTCGCATCAGCATGACTCAAAATGACCTGCAAGAATTGAAGGAAATATGGGATTCATGGGGCAACGAGGTCAAACAACTATTCTACTATAATTACGATGATTTGCACTATCTGCTGGATATCAAGGTAGATGAGTACCTACTCCGAGCTATTACCCAGTTTTGGAACCCCGCTCACAGTTGCTTCACTTTTGGAAAGGTGGATTTGGTGCCTACCATAGAGGAGTACACAGCTTTGTTTTGATGCCCGAGAATTCAAACTGATAAGGCTTATTCAAGGTTTGCTAATGTGCCAACCTTCTCAAAAAAGCTAATGAACATTACAGGGATGAGCGAGCAATGGATTACAGCCCGGATCAAGCAAAAAGAAGATTATAAGTGCATCTCTTGGAAACATCTGAAGGATCTGATCTTGGCGCATCCTGATAAGAAAAAGAGGGTCGATGTCTTCGCTTTAAGCATCTATGGTTTGGTCATCTTCCCCAAGGCGTTGGGGCATGTAGAGGAAGCGGTCTCAGACCTATTTGATAAACTTGACAAGGGAGTCACACCCGTCCCTACAATCTTAGCCGAAACCTTCAGATCATTGAGTGCTTGCCGAAGAGCAGGCGAAGGGAGGTTCATGGGATGTGCACAACTTTTGCTATCATGGTTCCATTGCCATTTTTGGAAGATAGAAAAAGTCTCATGCAAAGTCTATTTCGAAGACTATTCTCCTCTAAAGGAATTCGCGGATACACCAAGGCGGGACGACCTATCGGGAGAGAAATGGATAGCGATTCTTCAAAATTTGCAAGTGAAAGATGTAGAATGGAAGACTCCGTGGATGATCCCTGATGAGATATTGTATCGGTGCGGAGAGTTTGACTGGGTCCCTTTACTCGGGATATGGGGAGCTGTTGGGTATGCCCCGTTACTAGTGATGAGACAGTATCGATCAAGACAGTTCATACCAGCGACACATGGACTAGCCCAGTGTGAGTTTTCGTACAAAGACAATAATTATAAGAAAAGAGTTCACGAAATATCAAATACGTGGACTCAAACCCGGAAAATGAAGAGATTCGCCATAGGGCCAATGACGACCCCCGAATATGATCTGTGGTGGGGCAAAAGAATCGATGACAATATCCTGAGGCCAAGCCAAGGAAATGTTCAGCCAACAAAGGAGCAATTACAAGTAATTCCATCCGAATTAGAGATTATCAAGTAAGACTTCGAGAGAAGGAGTCGGGAATTGAGAAAGAGGATAGAGCAGCTAGAGGGGGAAAAGATGCAGTTAGGGTTAGATGTCGACATCCACAAGCTCGAAGCCGAGAAATTGAAAAAAGGAAAAAAATAAAGCCGAAGAGGATTTAGATAGCTTAAAGACAGACTACAAGAAGCTGCACATGTCTATCAGAACCGCTGGTCTAGGTAAAACATCAGAGCAATAGCGGTAGGAAATTGAAGAAGAAAAATCTAGAGCCAATCAGTGGGAAAAGAAATTCTGAGATGCTCGAGTACGGGAAGACGTTTTGAAAAAGAGCATGTTGGAAAGTCAAAGTGAGAAAGAGAGGTTACGTGCCCAAATAGCAGAGTTAGAAAAGTTGCTGCATCTGCACCGTAGTTGCAACTAGGTAATCGAATTAAGAGCCAGCCAGAATAAGATTGAGGAGATGAAAGGGAGGATAGGAGAGCTCGAGACTGCATTACAAGATAGTAAATTTGAGTTGAGCTCCTTGAGGCGAACAATGTACATTGGAAAGAGCAGCTCCACCATTCTCAAGTACAGATCAGAGATAGAGACTATGTGATGGGTGAAGCTGTGGTTCAAGTCCGAGAGGTGGCCGACCATCTACAAACTTTGGCTACTCAAGCTGATGTATTGCGTCTACAATACGAGTCAGCGTCGGATCGAGGCCAAAAATTAGCTTGGCTTCTTAGGAAAGTTAAGGATTTAGGCATTAGGGCGAAGTCGTATATGTAATCGTCCGTTCTATGAAAGGAAATTTGTTTTCTAGTAAAGTTTATCTAATGGGATTGAATCAGATCAACACCTTTTTGCATTCATACCATGCATTTGCATTACATGCAGTAGCATCATATCACCCTAATCATTTACTGAGGCTAAAATCGTATAATCCACAGTTTGCGACACTACGAACCTGGAATCACGTCATCCCTATAGGACACGTCTAGGAACTAGAGCTATGGATGTCGAACTCAATGAAAGAATCGAAAGAATGGAAAGAATCCAGAGAGAGTTACAAGAGCAGTTGGCCAAGTCGTAGCAAGAAGCAAGGGATCTGATGGCAAGGTCCCGAGAGGAATCGCTCGAGCAGAAGGATCAAATAGCCAAAATGATGGAGATGATGTCAACTCTGGTCAAAGAAAAAGGGCCCGCGCAAAGTCCTGATGTTACAAAGCCCCATTCGAGAGTTAATCAGGATCCGCTCTATCTCTCAGGATTCACTCCACCCCACGCCCATGCAACGCAAAGAGGATATCCTCAAGGGGAACCAGTAGGCCTAGAGCAACAGCCTGTACCACCTGCTCATCTAGGGCAAGGTATGTTTGCGTCGAACTCCAGAGATAATTCCGCTAATCCAATAGTTCTGGATTTGGATGATCCGGTAGAAATAGCCAAGCTGAGAATGAAAGGGCATGATGCCGAGGACAAGTATAGGAGTCTAGAAGAAAGACTCAAAGTGGTAGAAGGTACTGGGGTCTTCTCTGCACTGAGCGCCAAAGAGCTCAGTTTAGTGCCTGATCTGGTCCTACCTCCAAAATTCAAAGTGCCAGATTTTGAAAAATATGATGTAACGAGATGTCCAAAGGCGCATCTTATCATGTTTTGTCGGAAGATGGCGGGTTATGTGAATGAAGACAAATTGTTAATACATTGTTTTCAAGATATCTTGATCGGATCAGCCCTCCGATGGTATAATCAACTCAGTAGAGAGAGGATCCAATCATGGAAGGACCTAGCCTCAGCATTTTGTGAACAGTACAAGCATGTCTCTGATATGGCACCTGATCGACTAACGCTGCAGATGATGGAAAAGAAGCCAGCAGAGACGTTTAGACAATACGCTCAAAGGTGGAGGGATGTCTCGGCGCAAATAGAGCCCCCACTGACTAAAAGTGAGATAACGGTCCTCTTTGTCAACACCTTGAGAGCGCCATTTTACGACAAACTGGTGGGAAACGCCACAAAAGACTTCGCCGATATCGTAATGTCTGGGGAACTCATTGAAAATGACATCAAGAGTGGAAGGATGGAAGGTCTTGAGAGTTCGAAAAGGCCAGTACCCATGAAGAAAAAAGAGCCTAAAACTCACATGGTGGGGACTGGAAGCCGCTATGCTTCTAATCCATACCCAACCCAACCACGACCTCAATTTCGCCCACCTCCGAACTTCTATTTTCCTTCTCAAAACCTTTACTATCAAACACCTCCTCCTTACCCCGTCTATGCCACTGATAACCAAAGGCCATTCGCCATATTTCCGCCAAGTATCACACCTGCTCAAAGTCAGTCCAAAAATGAACAAAGACCAATAAAACCCAACCCTGAGAAACTTCAGTTCACCCCCATCCCTGTGTCGTATGGAGAGTTGTGCCCGAAATTACTGGAAAAACAATTAATATCCCCACATTATATGACACCCCTGAAACCTCCATACCCAAAATGGTACGATCCTAACGCCAGTTGCATGTACCATGCTGGAAACCGGGGGCATTCTACAGAAATTTGCCTAGCTTTTAAGAAAAGGGTTCAAGGTCTTATTGATACGAGCATTTTATGATTTGATGGTATTAATAATATGGCTGGAAATCCGCTCCCTAACATGCTGAAGGGAACGTGAGCGTGGTGATGAAGGAAGACATGTGGCGAGTTAAAAATCACATATCTGAAATAAAGACACCTTTGAGCAAAGTATGGGAAATAATGACTGAGAAGGTCTTGTTCAAGAAAAGTTCCAAGGAGGAAAGTACAAGGGGTCAAAATTTTTGTGTCTTTCATGGCACAGAAGGGCATCACATCCAGTCTTGCGAGAAATTCAAAGAGTTACTTCAAGACATGATAGACAACAAGGAGGTCAAGATCTTTGATAAAACGAACGAGGCCGAGGAAGGGGAAATATGCGCCTCCGATGATCAACCACCAACCATACCTTATAGTGTCGATTGACCTCTGGTGATTTATTATGAGGTCAAGAAGAAGGAAGTCGAACCAAGGATGATAATCAAAGTACCAGCTCCGTTCCCTTACAAGGATGACAAGGCAGTGCCTTGGAAATACGATGTCAACATTACCATGCCCGAAGCTACGAATGGAAGTGTTAGCGATGTGGGGCATTTTACCCGCAGCGGGAGATGTTATTCTCCCGAGGTGGTTGAACCAAGTAAGAAGACCATTGGCTCGAATCAAAAAGGAAAGGCACCAATGCATGAGGCGGTGGTCGAGACTGAAACTCCATCTGAACAGGAAATTAAAAGACCCGTGAATGAGGATGAAGCACATGAATTTTTAAGGTTTATCAAGCACAGTGAGTATAACATCGTGGAGCAATTGAACAAGCAACCGGTAAGAATCTCAGTGTTATCTCTACTGTTAAACTCAGAACCACATCGAAACGCTTTATTAAGAGTGTTAAACCAAGCGTATGTGCCGAGCAACGTACCCGTTGAAAAGCTTGATAGGTGGGTGAACAACTTGAATGCGGATAATTTCATCTCTTTCAGTGATGACGAAATACCACCGAATGGTAGGGGTTCTGTAAAAGCATTGCACATCACGACCAGTTGCAAAAGCTATATAATACCGAACGTGCTCATTGATAACGGGTCTGCACTCAATGTCATGCCTTTGGCTACACTGTCCAGGATGCCGGTTGATATGTCTTACCTAAAGCCTTGTCATTCCGCGGTAAGGGCGTTTGATGGGACACGACGAGAGGTCATGGGAAAGATCGAGATTCTTCTAGAAGTGGGCCCATGTACATACGATATTGAGTTCCAGGTCATGGACATCGCACCTTCGTATAACTACCTCTTAGGGAGGCCTTGGATCCATTCCGCCGGGGCAGTTCCTTCGTCTCTCCATCAAAAGATCAAGTTTGTCATGGATAACTGTTTGATCACGGTCGCTGGTGAAGAAGACATCGTTGCGTCTGTCTCGACTGACGTGCCCTACATTGAAGCAAATAAAGATGCAGTAGAATGCTCCTTTCGCTCCTTCGAATTTATCAATGCTACATTTGTTGTTGAAGGAAATAAGATTCCCACACCCAAATTGTCGAGGAATACCAAGATGGGAATCAAGCTGACTGTGGGAAAAGGAGCCCGAGCGAAGAAAGGGTTGGGAAAATACCAGCAAGGAACGGCCAGAGCACTAAAGCCAGTATATCATAAGGCTCGATGCGGTTTAGGATTCAAGCCTGACGTGCGACAAAGAAGGAAACAGTTACAGAAAGAGCAAGAAAGGAGGATTGCAAGAGCCTCAGGTCGGGAAGTGGAATGGGAGCCCATAATGTATCCGCCATTGTCGAAAACATTTACATCTGCAGGAATGATATACCCGGGGAGAGATAATTCACAAAACACGTTGTTATCGGTTGAAAAGGGCCTTCAGAACTTCAGTATAAACGTCATTGACAAAGTGGATGATGCAGTGGAAGACATTTTAATGATACGCCCTAGCCCCCTGGATTTGTTTTGAATAACTGGACTGCCGTGGACCTTCTTGTAGTTTCTAAGTCCTCCCCAAAGTAATGCTCAATGCTCACTTCTTGTACGCCCCTAAGTTGTAGGGGAATCTGTTATAAGAGTTTATGTTGGCTATTTAGCTTTTAAATAAACATTAATGAAGATGCATTTTGTCATGGTCTCTCATTTTCATTGGCTTCATATTTATTCCCTCCTCTCATAGCCTGTCTTTATATATATCTCATATCATACCATAGTATCACGTTTGTAGGTTCCGGTACCTCGATGCTCCTCTATAGTTTCTTTTCCATTTACCTTTCAGGTGCTCAAATATCGACGACGTGAACAATCCCGTTACAAGTCCTAAAATCGATTTCGAGCAAGCTGTTTGTTTAGGAGAATCCAAAGCTGAGGAAAATGCTGAAGATTATGTCTCATCCCCTGACTTACTGAGAATGATAGAACAAGAAGATAAACAGATTCTGCCCTATGAATAATTTGTTGAGGCAGTGAACTTGGGAAACGAAGAAAAGAGGCAAGAAGTGAAGATTGGGACCTCCATTTCAGAGCACACCAAACATGATTTGATTGCCTTGCTTCATGAGTACAAAGATGTGTTTGCATGGTCGTATCAGGACATGCCAGGTTTGAACGAGGATGTAGTGGTTCATAGACTCCCACTGAAACCAGAATGCAAACCCATTCAACAAAAGCTAAGACGAATGAGAAATGTTGTTAAAGATAAAAGAAGAAGTAAGAAAACAAGTTGATGCTGGCTTCTTACAAGTCTCTAAATATCCAGAATGGGTGGCTAATATAGTCCCAGTGCCGAAGAAAGACGGTAAGGTGCGAATGTGCGTAGATTATCGCGACCTGAATCGAGCAAGCCCTAAAGATAGTTTCCCCTTGCCACACATCGATACATTGGTGGATAACACGGCAAAACATTTGTTATTCTCCTTCATGGATGGATTTTTGGGTTATAATCAAATAAAGATGGCTCCCGAGGATATGGAGAAAACTACATTCGTGACGATGTGGGGAACATTCTGCTACAAAGTGATGCCATTTGGATTAAAGAATGCCAGTGCAACATATCAGAGAGCTATGGTGACATTGTTCCATGACATGATGCATAAAGAAAGAGAAGTCTACGTCGACGATATGATCGCCAAATCTCGGGGGGAAAGAGAGCATGTTGGGAACATCAAGAAATTGTTTGAAAAGCTGAGGAAGTTCTGGATGAAACTTAATCCAGCTAAATGTACGTTTGGGGCTACCTCGGGAAAATTACTAGGCTTCATTGTCAGTGAGAGAGGCATTGAAGTTGATCCAGATAAGATAAAAGCCATACAAGAACTACCGCCTCCGCACACACAAAAGGAAGTTAGAGGATTTTTACGAAGGTTGAACTACATCGCTCGATTCATTGCTCAACTCACCAACCAGTGTGACCCGATTTTTCGACTCCTTCAAAAACACAATCCTGGAGAATGGAACGAGGAGTGCCAAGTGGCTTTTGACAAGATAAAACAATATTTGTCTAGCCCCCCGGTGCTAGTACCGCCAACTCCCGGGAGACCGTTAATATTGTATCTGACTGTGTTCGGAAATTTAATGGGTTGTGTACTGGGGCAACATAATGAGTCGGGAAAAAGAGAAAAGGCGATTTACTACCTCAGCAAGAAGTTCACAGAGTGTGAAGCGAAGTATCCGTCAATTGAAAAATTCTATTGTGCTTTGGTTTGGGTAGTTCGAAGGCTCAGACAGTATATGCTGTATCATACGACGTGGTTAATTTCAAAACTGGACCCAATAAAGTACATGATGGAATCACCTGCACTCTCAGGAAGAATGGCATGATGGCAGATCCTACTGTCAGAGTACGACATCATCTATGTGAATCAAAAGTCGATAAAAGGGAGCGCAATAGCCGATTTCTTAGCAACTCGAATGACAGAGGAATACGAGCCATTGAGATTTGACTTCCCAGATGAAGACTTGATGTGCATTACACAAGAAGAATGTGAGTCGTCAAAAGAGAAATCATGGAAGATAAGCTTTGATGGGGCATCAAATGCATTGGGGCATGGGATTGGAGCAGTCTTAGTGTCACCAGAAGGGAATCATTACCCATTCACTGCTAGATTAAATTTCTTTTGTACCAACAACATAGCGGAATATGAGGCTTACATCATGGGACTTCGTGCAGCTATTGAACAAGACATCAAAATCTTAAAGGTATCCGGGGATTCGGCATTGGTGATTTACCAAATCCGTGGAGATTGGGAAGTGAGAGACTCGAAGTTAGTCAAATATCGCGATCTCGTGACAGAGCTGATCAAAGAATTTGAAGAAGTAACCTTTAATTACTTCCCACGAGAAGAAAACCAATTGGCTGATGCCCTAGCCAGTCTGGCTTCAATGTTCAAAGCAAGCTGAGAAACGGAAATAATGCCTCTCCAAATGAGCATATACGAGGCCCCTGCACATTGTTGTAGCATCGAAAAAGAGGCGGACGGACAACCCTGGTTCCATGATATCTTAGAATATGTTAAGAATCAAAGATATCCTGAGCAAGCAAATGAGAACGACAAAAGAACAATCAGAAGAATGGCAGCAGGATTTGTTCTTGATGGGGACATCCTATACAAAAGAGGAAAAGATCAAGTGCTCCTGAGATGTGTGGATACTGTTGAAGCCAGAAAGATACTTGAAGATGTCCATGAAGGAATTTGCGGAACGCACGCTAACGGTTTCACTATGGCTAGGCAGATTATGAGGCTCGGTTATTACTGGCTGACAATGGAAAGTGACTGCATTAGTTACGCGCGAAAGTGCCACAAATCTCAAGTTTACGGCGATAAAATTCACGCAGCACCTTCGCCCCTTCACGTTATGACTTCTCCGTGGCCTTTTTCTATGTGGGGCATGGATGTTATAGGGCCAATTTCTCCAAAGGCTTCTAATGGACATCGATTCTTTTTTGTGGTCATAAATTATTTCACGAAATGGGTAGAAGCCGCTTCGTTTGCTAATGTGACAAAGACCGCAGTTTGCAAGTTCTTAAAAAAGGAGATCATATGTCGATACGGTTTGCCTGAGAGAATCATCTCAGATAATGCCTTGAATCTGAACAACAAGATGACGAAGGAAGTGTGTGAGCAATTTCAAATAAAGCATCATAATTCCTCACCCTATCGTCCAAAGATGAATGGAGCGGTAGAAGCTGCTAACAAAAATATTAAGAAGATTATTGAGAAAATGACCGAGACGTATAAAGACTGGCACGAGAAGCTACCATTTGCTCTATATGCATATCGTACATGTGTGCGGACCTCTACGGGGGCAACTCCTTTCTCTCTGGTCTATGGAATGGAAGCTGTGCTGCCCATTGAAGTTGAGATCCCCTCCCTGCGAGTCTTAACGGAGTCAAAACTAGAAGAATCGGAATGGGTTCGGGCTCGATATGACCAACTAAATCTGATCGAAGAAAAACGCTTAAAAGCCATCTGTCATGGACAGATGTACCAAAAGAGAATGATCACAGCCCATGACAAGAAGGTACGGCCAAGGGAATTTCGCGAAGGAGAACTCGTACTGAGAAAGATTCTCCCAATTCAAAAGGACTTTCAAGGAAGATGGGCACCAAATTGGGAAGGGCCATATGTCGTGAAGAAAGCTTTCTCAGGTGGAGCTTTGATCCTCACTGAGATGGATGGGAAGGAGTCACCAAATCCAGTGAACTCAGATGCTGTGAAGAAGTACTACGCCTAAAAAAAAAAGAATCAAGATGAAAACCTGAAAAAGGGCGTCTTGATAAACAAAATTGGGATGAAAACCTAAAAGGGCGTCCTAATGAAGGGGATTCGGGCATAAAGAGCGAAAGCGATCTGAACAGGGAGTCAAAGGGAGAGATATTAATATTTGAAGCAGACTCGGAAGCTCAAAGTCCTCTACACAAGAAGCTTTGCTCGGAAAGATCAAGGATGAAGAAACGCGAAAAGTTCATGTGTTAGATATCCAAAGCATTTGCGACAATTGAATCTACTTTCCTTTTTATAGCATTTCCTTTATTGAATTATTCCTTGTCAATTTTCTTTACTTAACACTTTTGAAATAAATATGGGTGTGAGGTACCCCTTCCATACTTACTTTCCCATTTTCAGACATCTCATGTTTGGTTTATTTAAATGATAAATAGTGAAATTACATACTCTAAACAAAAGGAATGTTGAGCATTACCTGGATGAAAATTTGGTAAGTACAAGAGCCTCAAGGCAAAGACAAAGTCCAACAGGGGGCAAAAGGGCGATATACGAGAAACGTAGATCACTCGTAAAACTTGAGGACGGGTACAAAACCTGAGGGGAAAGTCAAGAATCAAAGCAATGAATACAGGTCATCATGAAAGTCGTGACGAAAAGGGATACATGACAGACCAAACCCAGGGCGCATGGCATAATCATGTAGACATAAAAGCATTTAAGACAAACACGTGCATATCATGATAACATCACGCATGACCCATACAGGTACACCAGTAAAGCAAGAAGTTTTGACGATAACTGTACCGAACCAAAGAGAAAGAAGACATCCGAGTTCCACCAGATGACACATTTTCAATTACTATTTTTCAGAAATATCAACTCATAATACGAGAGGTGAGTTGAGCCTCAGGTCACACGCTGAGGTGCTTTTCAATTTTTATTTTTCAAATATCAACTCATAATACGAGAGGTGAGTTGAGCCTCAGCTCGCACGCTGAGGTGTTTCAATTTCCGTTTTCAATTTCTGTTCAAATATCAACTCATAATACGAGAGGTGAGTTGAGCCTCAGGTCACACGCTGAGGTGTTGTTCAATTTTTATTTTTCAAATATCAACTCATAATACGAGAGGTGAGTTGAGCCACAGCTCACATGCTGAGGTGTTTTTCAATTTCTGTTCAAATATCAACTCATAATACGAGAGGTGAGTTGAGCCTCAGCTCACACGCCGAGGTGTTTTTCAGTTTCTGTTTTTTTTAAAAAAAACATCAACTCATAATACGAGAGGTGAGTTGAGCCTCAGGTCACACCCTGAGGTGTTTTTTCAATTTTTATTTTTCAAACATCAACTCATAATACGAGAGGTGAGTTGAGCCTCATGTCACACACCCTGAGGTGTTTTTTAATTTATGTTTTTCAATTTCCATTCGCAACTCCTCAGGTCACACGCTGAGGTATTTTTAATTTCTATTTTTCAATTCGCATGTTTGCAAAAATCAACTCTTCGGGTCGCACGCCGAGGTATTTTTAACTTCTGTTTTTCAAATTCTGTTTAAATCAACTCATAATACGAGAGGTGAGTTGAGCCTCAGGTCACACACTGAGGTGTTTTAATTTCTGTTTTTCAATTTCCATTCGCAACTCCTCAAGTCGCACGCTGAGGTATTTTCAATTTCAGTTTTTCAATTTCTGTCTATAAAAAAAAAGAAAGGAAGAAAAGGTCAACTCATATTGTGAAAATAAAAAAGGCAGGTTGAGAAGTTCAGGTTTCATCGAAGTCCTAGTGGAGCAATTAGTAGATCGAAGCTACAAATCTCTTTGTGTCGTGAAGTCACATTGGAGCAAGCAAATCCCATCCCTTAGTAGATTGAGGAAAAGCGAATTGAAGCTACGGGTCATCTCGTGGAAGCAGTGGCAGAGTGGATCAAAGCAACAGGTTACAGTAGAGTTTGAAGATGTTCGAAAAAGACAAGGACCGAGAAGTCAAGATTTTGCAAGAATAAGCAAATTTGGCTCTCTTTAAAGTCTTTGCTTCATTCCCGTTACACGACAATAAGCAAAGAGGGGCAGCTGTAAGAGCCCAAATTTGCCCGGCCCATTAAAGCCCAATATAAAAAAAGTCCAAAAAGAACGACCCATTTTGACTGTCTTTACAGGCCCAAATTTAATACAAATAAACCAGTCCACTTATAGAACAAATTCGGAGCCTAATTACAAAGACCAAATACCAGGCCCAATAAAAAACAATAAACAGTCCATGAAGTGTCCAGTTACAAAAACAAATATCAGATTGCAAAACCAATCAAACAAGGCCCAACCTAAAATCCAGACCCCAAAACCTGACCGGCCCAATATGGCCCAAAGGTTAAACGGTTAGGAAACCCTAGGGTCTCACTTTCCAGTGTCGCCGCCGCATCCTTCGCACGTGCGCCTCGCGTCACTTCAACTTCCCATGCCTCGGTCAGCTCCCTCACGCGTCTGGCCAGCCCCAAGCACCACTACGCACGCTAACCAAAGGACTCCCGCACGCCTTCGCCATCGCCCGTATCCTGCAGACATAGAACAAAGCAAGCAACAGCGAAGCATGGAGGAAAAAAACAATGGAATAATAAAAAAACAGTTTGTATTCTCCGGCTATAAAGCCATTTGAAAGACACTGTAAAAGGGGTTGGCCTTTTTTTGTTTACAAAAAAGACCAGAATATCGTCAACAATCGAAATAAGAAAGATTTTTTAAAAGGTTGATTTTCCATATTTGTCATTTGCTGTTATTTATTAAAAAGGTTGATTTTCCATATTTGTCATTTGCTGTTATTTATTGATATTTTTATGTTTTTCGTTATTTCAAAAAAAAACCCTACAAACGAAATAATAAAGAGAGAGGAGAAGGAGCTTACCCGTAACCCCTCGGTCGCAACATCGGAGTCCGCCTCCTCCATGGACGGAACTCGGCCCGGGGAAGGGCGCTGAAGGTCCTTTCCCCTTCGTTTCGAGTCCCCGAACGCCCAGCCCTCGAAGGGGGCTGCAAGCGAGGCGCCTTGACCTGCCTCCGAGCGCCGTCGACCGCTAGAGCAGTGGTGGTGCGACGGAACGTTGAGGAAGCCCAATAATCGGGCATGAGGCTGTGGAGGAGGAGAGGAGTCCTCTGCCTCTTCAACTTTTGAGAGAATAAACGGAGGGGGGCCTCTGATTTTCTTTTGAAACCCTAAAGAAGGATGGAACCCTTTTACTTAAATGATAAACCAAACGGCATCATTTAGCAAAGAAAGAACCCGCATTTGACCCGACCCATAGGCAGGGATCCGCGTGTTCTTGTGGCCTTTGGGCTATTTATGCAATCGACCCTCCCACCATTTCCATATGTTTTAATTGGGTCCTCCGTTGTTTATTTATTTCCTTTTAGTTTAGCCAAAATTTTTAATCATGTCGCGAATTAGTCCTTCCCAGGACGGAGCGTTTCAGATGGCGGGGAATATTGCCCCACTCAGTCCCTCCGTTTATTCGTCCTTCCAAATTGACCCTTCATTTTTTATCTTTATCTTAATTTATCCCTTAAATTTGTTTTGAGTAACGATTGAGTGGTTTGGTTAAATTTATTTATTTATTAGCTTAGTTACTTATTAATTGTTTCATCATCCTATTTATATGTCATATTTTATTATTACATTTGTTTCTTTACGTTTATCCACTCATTATATGCTATATTATGTTATTATTATTATTATTATTATTATTATTATTATTATTATTTGCCTTGAGTTTTTTTTGTATATTATCTTTACTAAACCATATATTATTATTTAAATTTTTATTTTTATTCCTTTTTGACACCATTTCAAAATTATCTCATATATTATTTTTTATTACGCATTCTTTACTTAGAGTTATTTTGTTAATTATTTTAAATTGTTTCATGCATTATCTCTTTTAAAGTTGTTTAATTCATTTTTTGATTGTTAATATTTATGCTTAAATGGTGTAAAATATGTGATTATCGTTCTTGCATGTATTATAGTTTATTTGTTCGTATTTCCATGTTATTGACATTACCATCAGTATTACTATGGTTTATATTATTGCTCCATCATTACTATTGTTGTTCATGAACATTAATACTTTAGATTAACGATTTCGATCTCATGCATTACGTGTATTGTGTCGTCATTGTGCTAAATTTGTGTTATATCATCACCATTTGTCGCATAACCCCATTCACGGTTTAAATAAGGTTTTACAAAATCTAAACTACCAAACATGTATAATTTTCAAATATGTTTATCAATTTTACCCAAAAGAAAGTTTTTTTTAAATAAGGCAACATTCCATATTTGGTATTGTGAGAGACCGTGCCCTATGTGTTGGGTTTCGGTTCTCTCGCTTGGCCAAACAATCGAATATCCTGTTGATATTTTAATGCATGAGTCTCGTGAGCTAAGAGATTATCCTGGATTCGAAGATTAAAATCATCGTGTCCTATGTACTGGATGTGATATTTTATTCATTCAGAACAAGAAAATCTTGATGTTCAATTCGAGAAAATTCAAACGTTTCCAAAAGAGATCAAAATTTTTAATTCTTTTTAAATTTTTAACTTTCGACATTGGGACATTAAATAATCAATTTGGTACCAATTTTGGGTGTGACGAGGGTGCTAACCCTTCCTCACACCTAACCGATTCTCGAACCTATTTTCTCAAATTTCGTGGACCAAAAAAAATACTGTTTTAGTAAATTAAAACGTTTTATTAAAACAAAGGTGATCTTGAAACACCCCAAACCCGGCCTACGAGCCTTGACCGGATCTGGTATGTTCCTTGAGTGAAACGGTTTAAAACTTGTTTGCTTCTTTGGAAAACTTTGGTTGGTTTTGAAGAAGAATTGATTTGTGTTGTGTTCGAGTTGTAAACGAGTTTATTTTTGAAGTCTAGATTTTACTAAAACTTTATTTACAAAAATATTAAGTTAAAAACATTGCCGAGTTCTTAGAGTTTACTGTTTAAACTGGAAACCATTTGTGTTAGGTGTCAAAACATTTTAAGTTTTATTTTTATGAAAAGTTACTTAAACTTTAATTTGATAGGAATAGTGTCATACTAAAATAATTAAAATGCATGCATAAACAGTTTCATACCAGTGGCCTTATTACATCAAAAACAAAACCCAAAATAAATTCAAAGTACTTAAAAATAGAAAGTCCAAATAAAATAAATTTCGTGCTGAGCATGGCCACCCCTAAGCTCCTGCCGACCCGGTCCATCACTGAGCGTCCCCTGAAAAATATCCCACAACGGGGTGAGTTAAACAGACTCAGTGTGTAACAGCCAACACTAAGTCCCAACGATTCAGGCACATCAGATCATACATGTACATATAACAATTATAAATAATGATGCAATACCGAACCCAAACCTAGATAACCATCCGCTACACATCACCCGTACCAACCATCACACCGTGGGGACTACTAAGTCGACCCTCCATCCGCTACACATCATCGAAGGCAGTCGCTGCAGACGACTTGCACATCGCCCTTATACATATTCGTGGCATAGCCACCAGATAATTATTTTGTGACATAAGTCACCACATTCAGATTTATGTGACATGCGTCACCAGATATTGTGGTAAGAACCACCAGATCACTTCCCCTTTCATAATCACCCATATGCCCCATGCCATACAAATCATACAATTAACATGCCTTAGGCCTTATTTCACATTCTTATCAATATTCACATATGTGCCGTAACAGATATTCATAATATCATAACTACAGTAGTAGTAAGTTAACGTACCTGAGTACTTTGTACCATTGCATGGTACCCTTAGCCACATCTTACACATTCTTATTAACACGTTTATTAAGACATAACCGTAAATCTATTAAGGTTTAGTGTGGGGTACACACCTGGTTCACTTAACGAGTTCACTGAAATCCCGAAAATCCCGATCTAATACTCTAGATCCTCAGTTCCTACATTCGGCCATCCTTAAGCATGTTAGCAATAAGCCATTCGGCTAAATAATCAAATCCCGAAGGATTATTGCAACCAAAATCCTTACCTTGCTGCCGATTTGATTACTAATCAAATCCCGAAACTCCGTGATATTCCCTCTTGCAATCGGCTAGACACCAAATCCCTTAACTAGTTAGTTTTCGGCTTTTGAATAAATAAGAAACAGATCTAAGTCATTAAGTAGGGCCTTGGCCGAATATCACATGCACTTACCTTGTGGATCTAAATCCCAAAATATCACTTGCCCTTGGTTTCTGTCGAGTATCCCTACAAGCACTATGTTAGATCCGATTCTATCATTTGAATACATGGCCTTCGGCCTAACCCACACATTACTTTACCTTAGATCTTGAAATCCCGAAGGCCTCCCCCTTGTAGTCGACAATAACAGAATCCCGAGACCCTCTTTCAAAGTTTCGGCCATAGAGCAACAATGTGATTAGTTCCTATGTTTCGGCTAAAAGAATAAGAAAGGAAATCGATAATATTCAGTCTTACCCTTAATATTGTAATCGACGGCAGCCTTGCTTAAATCCACAGAGATGTGCGGCTATGAAGGCTAAGAAGTGATCAACAAGTTTCGGCTTTTGAAGCTATGAAGAAATCGGCTAGGGTACCTTGAGATTCGGCTTTTGGAGAATCAAAAAGGAGAAGAGAAGAGAGTGTATGAGACTTAGAGAAAATCGGCAATGGTGGATTAGGGAGAAGAATATTTCGGCTAGAATAAAAGAAAAAGAAGAGAAGATGACGGTTTTGGAGAGAAAGGAATACTTGAAAGAGGGTCCAAAATGCTTAATGAAATTCGGCTATTCCCCCCTTTACTAGCTTGGCTGAAAATCACCTTAAGGGAGTCCCTAGGCTGGCCAACACTTCCCCCCTTATCAGCTCCCTTATTTTTCTCTTTGTCACCTTATTTAAAATAATAAAAATAAATCCACGTTTATCTCTTATCTTAGCCGAATTTTAAAAGGATTAGACCACATCTTAAACTCATCCCTTAGTGCCTCATTGCCGTTCACCTCTCTTGCTCCTTGCAGCAAAATAAAACTCTTTTATTTGCTTCCCACGTTGCTCGAACCTAGGCCCTTACACCCTGCTTGTGGCGTCACATACTGAGGCCCTAAGTGGCGCCTCCAAGCCACTTAGACAAGCCCATTTTTTGTGTCATATTTCCCCTACTAATTTTCTTAAGGCCTCCTCTGCCTAGCTTCCTCTTAAAGACTTAAAATTAAATAATTTCTAAGGCATTCACCTACACTCTAAAGTTCTCCAAATTCATACAACACAATCAGAACACACATAGGCATGCTACTTCATACAATTTAGCATTAATGCATAAGCCATAAATCCCGAATATTACAGTTCTACCCTCTTAAAATAATTTAACCTCGAAATTACCTGGCTAGAATAGGTGAGGGTATTGCTGTCGCATCGCTTCTTCCGGCTCCCACAAAGCTTCTTCCGATCCATGATTACGCCATAACACTTTGACTAAAGGAACTGATTTCCTCCGTAGCACTTTCACATCTCGCTCCAAAACCTGAATCGGCTCTTCCTCGTAGGACAAATCTGGTCTTAATTCCACCTCCTCAACTGGCACTACATGAGATGGATCCGATCGATAACGACGTAGCATAGAAACATGGATTACGTCGTGCATCTGCTTCAATTCCGAAGGCAACTCTAACTGGTATGCCACTGGTCCAACCCGCTTCAATACCCGATAAGGTCCTATAAACCTTGGACTTAACTTCCCTTTGCGACCAAATCTCATCACCTTCTTCCAAGGTGACACTTTAAGAAACACTTGATCTCCTACAGCAAATTCTATTTCTTTCCATTTGAGATCTGCGTATGGCTTTTGTCTATCAGATGCTTCCTTTAATCGTGCCCGAATTACCTCAACCTTTTCCTCGGATTCTGCCACAATCTCTGGACCCAAAACTCGACGTTCCCCTAATTCTGTCCAACATGTAGGAGTGCGACACTTCTGTCCATACAACGCTTCATACGGTGCCATCCGAATACTGGCTTGATAGCTGTTGTTGTATGCAAATTCCGCTAAAGGCAAATAGTCTTCCCAACTTCCTCTGAAGTTTATCACACAGCCCCTCAACATATCCTCTAACACTTGGATTACTCGTTCAGAGTGACCGTCCGATTGTGGATGAAATGCCGTACTGAAGTCTAATCTGGTGCCTAAAGCCTGATGTAGTGCTTTCCAAAATCGAGAAGTAAACCTTGGGTCCCTATCCGAAATGATTGACACTGGCACTCCAAGCAACCTCACAATTTCTGCCACATATAGCTTCGCCAACTTCTGTAAGGAATAGTCAACTCGCACTGGGATGAAATGCGCGGACTTTGTCAACCGATCCACTATTACCCATACCGAGTCCTTCTTAGTAGGCGTAAGGGGAAGCCCACTGACGAAGTCCATGGTAATTCTCTCCCACTTCCACTGCGGAATCCTTATCGGTTTAAGCAATCCTGACGGAACTTGGTGTTCAGCCTTGACTTGCTGACACGTCAAGCACTTGCCTACAAACTCTGTAACTTCCCGCTTAAGTCCAGGCCACCAAAACTGTTCCCTTAAATCTCTGTACAACTTACTTCCTCCAGGATGCATAGCATAAGGGATACTATGCAATTCCTGAAGAATCTTCTACCTTAACTCCTCATTCTTCGGCATACAGACCTTACCCTTGAAACACAATACTCCCTCGTCATTAATACCATAATCTTCTAACTCTCCATTCTGTACTTGCCGTAACTTAGTACTTAGATCCTCATCCATTAACTGACTTTCCTTCACCTCATTCAACCATGTCGGTTTGACTTGCAATTCTGCCAGCAGACTTCCATCATCAAACAAGCTCAGATGTGCAAACATCGCCCTCAGATCCGACACTACTTTCCGACTTAGGGCATCCGCCACTACATTCGCCTTGCCCGGGTGATACTCTATAGAACAATCGTAGTCTTTCAATAATTCCACCCACCTTCGCTGTCTCAGGTTCAACTCCTTCTGAGTCAGCAGATACTTAAGGCTCTTATGGTCTGTGTAGATCACTGACTTTTCTCCATAAAGATAGTGCCTCCACACCTTAAGAGTAAAGACCACAGCCGCCAGCTCCAAATCATGCGTCGGGTAGTTAACCTCGTGCGGCCTTAATTACCGAGACGCATAAGCAACTACCTTCCCATCTTGCATCAATGTAGTTAGTACCAACATACTTCTTCTGGTATGCCGTCTTAACATATTCCTAAGTGAGTTCCTCAGCCGTAGCACCATCCCGAACTGTGAGCCACCATTGATATGACTCATCACGGAGAAGCGACACCATCCCTTTCAGCTTCTCCTCAGCAGTTAAAACGAGCTCATCCATAATTCGTTCGGTCGCCTCCAACCAATACTCAGCAGTACTATGTGCCACACCAGATACACCACGGAACACCTCAGCTCCATTGGCTTAGAGTCGCTCGGGTACAGATTTCCGAGCTCCCATATTTCCACCTGCTCCAGCCACCATCTCAAGAACTCGTAGCACCGCCTGTGATACTGCATCATCCCCCGTCTGATCTTGCTGCTCAACACCAACAGCTGGTGGTGGTGGTGGTGGTACCTCATTCTCAGACCCTTAACCCGATCTAACGGGTTCCGATACGGTTATCCTGCCTCTACCACGTCCTCGCACATTACGACCACGTCCCCTGGAGCTCATGTCTACGATCGCGATCTGGTTAAAAAGTTTTATGCATTAGTCTTTGTTCCACTGATTATCCGCGAAGAAGTTTTATGTAAAGAAGTTTAATAGTAGTTCTTTCGATCAATCAAAGTTTTAGTTCCAAGTCTTCTATCCTAATTCAGAGAAAACACATTTATTCAATAGTATCTACCACACACCTTCATCATTCGAACATTTTTGTCTGTTCCTATCCCAGGGGTATTTTCGTAATTTGTCCTACAGGGGTATTTTGGTAAATTTCCAAATCAGGGTATCTTGGTATTTTGTAAAATGGGGTTTTTGGTATTTTTTAAAGTAAGAATATTTTAATAAAAGTCGAGGGTAATATGGTAATTTTATAAACCAAGGGTATTTTGGTAATTTTGTAAATCGGGGATATTTTGGAAAAAAATTTCAAAAATTAATTTTTCTACAAATCAAGAGGTAATTTGAGGATTTTTAAAACTAGGGTTTTTTATAAAACAGTATGGCTAGTCCCTTTCGGGTTTCAATTATTGAGTTTAGCCCATGAATAAGTCCTCTTGGTTAGGGTGAACCGTCACTACGCACCAGGTAGGATTCGAGCGAAGAGGAGGTGAGTCACTAGGACCGCTTAAATACCAGACTCTTCCTGAATCCAATCCTAGACATGCGCACAATGGTTGCCACACCCTAACTCGGCGACTTAGCCACAGGTTTGTTTAATCAGGCATTAAAGTTTTATGTGATTCTTGTGTTGGGGTAGACTAATCCTAGGATTCAATAACTTAGTATACTAATCTACGTTCCCCTTTATACCCATATATCAATCATATAATAAACCACACAATAGTTAGGGGTTCTTACCTGGTGGACTTCGGGTCGGAGACTTAGGTGCCATGCCTGAAAACCTACTCATTTCACAAAAATTTTCACAAAATTCATTTGGGCTCTATTTTAAAAACATTGTGGGCTTTATACCCAAGGCCGAGAGTTTAAAACTGGGCTCTGATACCAAGCTAAAACACCCTAAACCCGGCCCACGAGCCTTGACCGGATCTGGTATGTTCCTTGAGTGAAACGGTTCAAAACTTGTTTGCTTCTTTGGAAAACTTTGGTTGGTTTTGAAGAAGAATTGATTTGTGTTGTGTTCGAGTTGTAAACGAGTTTATTTTTGAAGTCTAGATTTTACTAAAACTTTATTTACAAAAATATTAAGTTAAAAACATTGCCGAGTTCTTAGAGTTTACTGTTTAAACTGGAAACCATTTGTGTTAGGTGTCAAAACATTTTAAGTTTTATTTTTATGAAAAGTTACTTAAACTTTAATTTGATAGGAATCGTGTCATACTAAAATAATTAAAATGCATGCATAAACAGTTTCATACCAGTGGCCTTATTACATCAAAAACAAAACCCAAAATAAATTCAAAGTACTTAAAAATAGAAAGTCCAAATAAAATAAATTTCGTGCTGAGCATAGCCACCCCTAAGCTCCTGCGGACCTGGTCCATCACTGAGCGTCCCCTGAAAAATATCCCACAACGGGGTGAGTTAAACAGACTCAGTGTGTAACAGCCAACACTAAGTCCCAACGATTCAGGCACATCAGATCATATATGTACATATAACAATTATAAATAATGATGCAATCCCGAACCCAAACCTAGATAACCATCCGCTACACATCACCCGTACCAACCATCACACCGTGGGGACTACTAAGTCGACCCTCCATCCGCTACACATCATCGAAGGCAGTCGCTGCAGACGACTTGCACATCGCCCTTATACATATTCGTGGCATAGCCACCAGATAATTATTTTGTGACATAAGTCACCACATTCAGATTTATGTGACATGCGTCACCAGATATTGTGGTAAGAACCACCAGATCACTTCCCCTTTCATAATCACCCATATGCCCCATGCCATACAAATCATACAATTAACATGCCTTAGGCCTTATTTCACATTCTTATCAATATTCACATATGTGCCGTAACAGATATTCATAATATCATAACTACAGTAGTAGTAAGTTAACGTACCTGAGTACTTTGTACCATTGCATGGTACCCTTAGCCACATCTTACACATTCTTATTAACACGTTTATTAAGACATAACCGTAAATCTATTAAGGCTTAGTGTGGGGTACACACCTGGTTCACTTAATGAGTTCACTGAAATCCCGAAAATCTCGATCTAATACTCTAGATCCTCAGTTCCTACATTCAGCCATCCTTAAGCATGTTAGCAATAAGCCATTCGGCTAAATAATCAAATCCCGAAGGATTATTGCAACCAAAATCCTTACCTTGCTGCCGATTTGATTACTAATCAAATCCCGAAACTCCGTGATATTCCCTCTTGCAATCGGCTAGACACCAAATCCCTTAACTAGTTAGTTTTCGGCTTTTGAATAAATAAGAAATAGATCTAAGTCACTAAGTAGGGCCTTGGCCGAATATCACATGCACTTACCTTGTGGATCTAAATCCCGAAATATCACTTGCCCTTGGTTTCTGTCGAGTATCCCTACAAGCACTATGTTAGATCCGATTCTATCATTTGAATACATGGCCTTCGGCCTAACCCACACATTACTTTACCTTAGATCTTGAAATCCCGAAGGCCTCCCCCTTGTAGTCGACAATAACAAAATCTCGAGACCCTCTTTCAAAGTTTCGGCCATAGAGCAACAATGTGATTAGTTCCTATGTTTCGGCTAAAAGAATAAGAAAGGAAATCCAATAATATTCAGTCTTACCCTTAATATTGTAATCGACGGCACCCTTTCTTAAATCCACAGAGATGTGCAGCTATGAAGGCTAAGAAGTGATCAACAAGTTTCGGCTTTTGAAGTTATGAAGAAATCGGCTAGGGTACCCTGAGATTCGGCTTTTGGAGAATCAAAAAGGAGAAGAGAAGAGAGTGTATGAGACTTAGAGAAAATCGGCAATGCTGGATTAGGGAGAAGAATATTTCGGCTAGAATAAAAGAAAAAGAAGAGAAGATGACGGTTTTGGAGAGAAAGGAGTACTTGAAAGAGGGTCCAAAATGCTTAATGAAATTCGGCTATTCCCCCCTTTACTAGCTTGGCTGAAAATCACCTTAAGGGAGTCCCTAGGCTGGCCAACACTTCCCCCCTTATCAGCTCCCTTATTTTTCTCTTTGTCACCTTATTTAAAATAATAAAAATAAATCCACGTTTATCTCTTATCTTAGCCGAATTTTAAAAGGATTAGACCACATATTAAACTCATCCCTTAGTGCCCCATTGCCGTCCACCTCTCTTGCTCCTTTCAGCAAAATAAAACTCTTTTATTTGCTTCCCACGTTGCTCGAACCTAGGCCCTTACACCCTGCTTGTGGCGTCACATACTGAGGCCCTAAGTGGCGCCTCCAAGCCACTTAGACAAGCCCATTTTTTGTGTCATATTTCCCCTACAAATTTTCTTAAGGCCTCCTCTGCCTAGCTTCCTCTTAAAGACTTAAAATTAAATAATTTCTAAGGCATTCACGTCCACTCTAAAGTTCTCCAAATTCATACAACACAATCAGAACACACATAGGCATGCTACTTCATACAATTTAGCATTAATGCATAAGCCATAAATCCCGGATATTACAGATCTGATCACACCAAATAAAGGTCGGTGGCGACTCCCGTTTTGTTTTTTGCTTTCAAAACCAAGTCGATTCCCATTTTTTCAAAAAAATGGTTATGACAACCATCAACAACTCTCACAAATATAAATGCATTTGATTTAGTTAACTGAAAACCAATACATAAAAGAAAAAGTTTAGTGCCTGCCTCAAACCGTATAAAGCTTTTTAAAGCTTGAAATTAGTGGTTTTCCATCTGCTTCTTGTTGAATTAGCCTAGGGATTGTTCCATATACACCTCTTCATGTAATTTACCATTCAAGAATGTGTTGTTGACATCTGCTTGTTGTAATTTTCATCCCTTAATGATTGCAATAAAAAGAATAGTTTGGATAGTCACTAGCTATATGATAGGATTGAATGTGTCTTGAAAATCACAACTAGCAATTAATCAACTTTTAAACTGTGAAACAATCCCATCTAGATACTTCTTGACCTTAAAAATCTACTTGCAACCAATTGGCTTTCTATTTAAAGGATTTGGAACAATTATCTAGATTTTTTTGTTATCAATGCATCATATTCATATTGTGCAGCTTGCCTCAACTCTTTATTTTGGAAAGCTTCTTCAATATACCTTGGTTATGGAATACTCAACTCAGCAGTTAGAACCTTTGGTCAAAAAAATTCTAGCCTTTAACCTTGCAACCATAGGATGAATATTTTTTGGTATATTTGTCTCAATTCCAACTGGTGCAATTGTTACAACACCAACTAGTGCAATCACATCAACATTAGCTAGTGCAGTTGTCTCAACTTCAGCTTGTGTAGTCAGCACAACTTCAGTTGATGAGGAATAGGGAATCAACATAGTGGGAGCGTGACCATTAACAAATACCAAAGGTGAAATCTAAGAAGAAAAACCAATAGGGGGTCTAGCCACCTAATCATCACCAAACATGCGAATGCCTAGACTGGAAATATTGCAGCAAAATAGATAATAGATTAAACAGCAGTGTCTACAAGTATACGAGTCAAATTGTAATATAGTAAAGTGTTACAACAGAACACTGGTAAGTATTTCGAGGATCGTACCCAAGGGATTGCAGATTGGAGAAAGTTATTATTAGATTAACTACAGAAAATAATTACTAATCTAATCGAAGTCCCGAGTTAGTATTGTGAATCCAAATTAAAATATTAATTAAACTAAAATAACCTAATGGAATTTCCTATTCCTAGTGTCAATGGTGCGAGTTCCCGGCCTATGATTGATTAAATCACCAATCATCAATTAAGTCGCTAATTACCCTCAATTGAATTATTTACCACCCTTAACTAAGAATACTCTCTCGTTCTCATCTTCACTAAGGGTTACCACCTAACTCCTCCTTTCGGTTTCTTCCTAGGCATACAGATACCCTTTCGGTCTCACCGCTTGGCACAAGTTATACTTGACAGGATACCCTCTCGGTCTCACCTGTCTCGATATTCTACTAGGAGCGTCACTCCCTAATATACTAAGCACTCTTGATTAAACACTCAATTTTAGATAAATAATTACTTAATTAATAAATCAAATCCATAACCGAAACATGCAAAATATGAATAAAGCACAATAATTCATCTCAATATTCATACAAACATTAGTTGATCAGGCTAATAAAATATAAATAATGAAAGAAAAAGAGAATGCTCATTGATAAATAATTGAAGTCATGTTTCAAAACAATCTCCGCCCGCAATCATCTTCACATCAGAATATAAAACTTCTGACTAAATGAACATAAAAATAAAACTAAATAAAATGAGGTAAAATAAAACTGTTTAAGTCTAGGTCTAATGTCTCACTAAGTCTAAATCCCCGTCTCAAGAGACTATAAGGTGACTTATATCGGCTAAATGTTGCTTGGTGCCCACACAACTCTAGATACACTTTGATTCTAATTAATACAATATACTATTAAATGCTTAGGGTCCAATTAAGGAAATAATCCAAAATTTTCGTCCAAGGAACACAGTTGCATCTTTCCATGAAATAGATAAACCATAAAAGTAACACATTTTAATTCCATGCTTAGCATGTTTTTGGATGTTTATTTATATAATTTGGTGAATTCGATGCTCCTAATCCTTTAAATTTGCATTTCTATACTTAGGAGAGCATAAGGAAGTGAAAGGAACGGAAAATGGGCCAAAACCGGACAAAACGCCGCCATCTTAAGGGTCTACACAGCCAAAGCCCACACCACACGGGCTGAACACATGCCCGTGTGAACCACACGCGCTGGACACACGCCCGTGTGCCAGCCCGTGTCGATTGAGAGCCATGTAAATTCCCACACTGCCTGGGCCTCCTCACACGGGTTGATCACATGCCCGTGTCCCTGTCGTACCCTGCTTTGTTTTCACACGGAAAAAGCCAATTTTTAGGGTTTCTGAGCCTTCTAAAGTCTATAAATACACATTAGAGGGAGACCTAAAGGGGCACGCAGAGTAGATTGAAGAAATTACTCGAAAGAAGCCGTCGGAATCATCTAGAAGGAGGATTCACTCCAAGATTGAAGTTTTTGGGTTCTATATGCCTTGTTGTTTTCTTAATTCTATGATGTTTTCCTTTTACGTTATGAATTAAACTCCCTAAATACCTAGGGAGGATGAAACCTAGATGAATCTTATTATTTAATAAATCTGAATTACGTGATAAATACTTGATCTTGTTCTTAATTATGTGTTCTTAATCCTTGTTTTGATGTTTTCAGGAATATTAATTCAAGTTTAATGTGTTTATTCAGTGGAGCAAAATTCCCTGTTTAAGAGAAGATCGAGTTGATTGCAATCCTAGAAATAGGACGACATAAATCTGTCGAATTAGAGTAAAATCTAATAAGGGAATCCAATGATCGAGTTAATGTGACGATAGGGGTTTTAATTAGAAAGAGATTTCAATTAATCAACCTAGAGTCAGTTGTTCTTAGTCTTGAAAGAGATATTAACATAATTTAGGGATTTCTACGGATCAAGTCAAGTGAATAAATCATTTAATTCAGAGTCAGAATAATAAGTGAAGTCTAGGTGGATTCTTCCTTAGGTATTGTCTTTATTCATTCGATTATTCTATTCACTCTCTATCGTGTTCATAGTCATTTAGTTAGTCAATTAGTTAGTTAAGTTTAGATTAAAAATAAATCCCCTTAATTATTAGGCTAGATAATAAAAAGATAGTTATTACTAGTAATTTTAGTCCTTGAGGATACGATATTTCAGACTCACCACAACTATACTACTGTTCGATAGGTGTGCTTGCCTTTGTCGAAATATTAGTTAGTTTCGAGCCCATCAAGTTGTTGGCGCCGTTGCCGGGGACTAAGGTATTAGGAATACTCAATTTTATTACTTTAGTTATTCTTATTTTTATTTTCAATTTATTTTTATTTTATTTTAATTTGCTAATTTTTCTTTTATTTGCTTTTGGCAGGTAATTTTAGTTTATGGCTAGAGGAAACCCGTCAGGATCCTTGCTTTTTAACAGTGAGATAGAAAGTACCGCTTGCAGAAATCATAGGGAGATAAGGCGAAGTCTACAATACATAGAAGAAGAGCAAGGGAACGAAACCAATATTACCGAGGAGATGGTTGAAAATAATCCGTTACCTCCGGTGGTTGCCGAAAATCTTGCTCCTCGTACTATGTACGGCTATGCTAAGCCTAATTTAACTGGGGCTGAATCGAGTATTGTTAGACCTGCTATTACTGCAAATAATTTTGAACTGAAACCTAACACTATTCAAATGATTCAACAGTTTGTTCAGTTTGATGGTTTGCAGGACAAAGATGATACTTTCAAAATAAATGACGTTTCTGATGATGCCATTCACCTTCGGTTGTTTCCCTTCTCGTTGAGGAACAAAGCTAAATAGTGGTTGAACTTATTACCACGAGGATCAATCACTACATGGGAACAAATGACTGAAAAATTTTTACTTAAATATTTTCCGCCGGCTAAAACGGCTAAGTTGAGGAATGATATTTCTTCTTTTGTGCAGATGGATTTAGAAACACTTTAAGATGCATTGGAGAGATATAAGGATCTACTGAGAAGATGCCCTCACCATGGGTTACCATTATGGCTACAGGTTCAAACCTTTTACAATGGTGTGAACCTCTCAACTAGGCAATTGATTGATGCAGCTGCTGGTGGAACCCTAAATAAAAAAACCCCTAAAGCGACTTATGAGTTTATAGAGGAGATGCCACTAAATAACTATCAGTGGCAAGTCATGAGAACAAAGTCGACAAAAGTCGCCAGTGTTTTTAACCTCAACGCAGTCACCATGCTATCAAACCAGGTAGAGCTTTTAAATAAAAAGATTGATGGTTTGTATGGTTCTTCGCAGGTACATCCAGTGATGCAGTGCGATACAAATGGACGAGGGACGAACAATACAGAATATCCATCCTACAACCCTGGCATAGAAAGCGAACAGATGAACTATATGGGTAATAATTCTAGACCTCAGAATAATCCCTATAGTAACAGTTACAATCCAGGTTGGAGGAACTACCCAAACTTCTCATGGGGTGGTCAAGGAAATCAGAGACAACAACCCCCTCCAGGCTTTCAACAACAACCTTACCCACAGGAGAAGAAGCCGAACCTTGAGGATATGTTAACAAAATTCATCTCAGTGTCAGAAACCCGTTTTCAAAACACCGAAACAACACTCAAAAATTAGCAAGCTTCGATTCAAGGGCTCGAGAACCAAATAGGTCAGCTTGCCAAGTTGATCTCAGAACGACCATAAGGTAGCTTGCCAAGCAACACTGAAACTAACCCAAAGGAGCAACTTCATGCCATTACTGCTCATGATAGTGAAGGGTTAGACGAACCAAACCTGAGGCAAGAAAACGTGGTAGATAAAGGTAAGGCTGAGGTAAGCCATAATAAACCAAAACTGGTAAGTACAGAGTACAAACCTTGTGTGCCATACCCCAATGCGACGAAAAAAGACCGCAAAGATAAACAAATCGATAAATTTCTTAAACTTTTAAAGAAATTACATATTAACTTATCGTTTATTGAAGCTCTTTCGCAGATGCCCAATTTAGTAAAATTTTAAAAGAGCTTTTGGCAAACAAACAAAAGTTAGACGATGCATCGCATGTAGAGTTAAATGCAGTTTGCTCGAAAATTTTACAAAATAAACTACCCCGTAAAATAAAAGACCCAGAGAGTTTTACGATTCCTTGCTTAATTGGTGGTTTATCTATTAATAATGCTTTAGCTGATTTAGGGGCAAGTATCAATGTTATGCCTTATAAAATGTTTAAACAGCTAGGTCTTGGGAAACCCAAACAAATTAGGATAAGCATTCAATTGGCTGATAAAACCATTAGATTTCCTAGGGGTATAATTGAAAATGTGCTAGTCAAAATTGATAAATTCATATTCCCAGTAGACTTTGTTGTTTTAGACATGGATGAGGATAGTGACGTCCATTTAATTTTAGGACGACCCTTTTTAGCAACTGCTAGGACCGTTATCGATGTTGGTACAGAGGAATTAATGCTTCGTGTAGATAATGACATGATTAAACTCCAAGCACATGATTCTATCAGAATATCTAGTGATCAAGATAATATAAATCCCGTTAATGTAAGTGAACTTAATGTTCAATCTTCTTTACAGGAAATTCCTCAGAAAAAGATGACAAAGCCATGGTCTAGAAATCATATTGAGAACAGAACTGCTCATGAAGAAAAAAGACTACAAATCGATGAACTAGATGAATGGTGGACACACGTCAAGGAGAAACTGAGAGTACACGATGAAACAAAGCAGAGCCATGACGAGCCTAAAAATAAAACGAGTCAAATTAAGGTTGGAGACCGAGTTCTAATGGATAATGTAGATCCTCGTGTTGCCACTTCTGAACCTAATGGAACAGCCCCTTTCACAGTACTTAATATTTTCCCATACGGTATAGTCAAGGTAACTCATTCCAAATTTTGCACCTTCAAGGTAAATAGTACTCGTCTACAACCTTATTTTAACAAAATTGGTAGCAAGAATGAGGAGTTTCAACTCCTCGAACCACCATGATTATGCAAATGTAAGGTAAGTCAAGCTTAGACTCTAAATAAGCGCTTCTCAGGAGGCAACCCGAGCACTAACCTTACTAAATTGTTTATTTTAGCTTCATTCATGTTTTTAATGTAGATTTTTTGTCCCACACGACCTGGACACAAGGGCGTGTCCCTGGTCGTGTGGATGTGGGGACTTAGTTTCTAAAATTCAAAGAAATCGATAGGAGGCTCCACGGACACGACACATGGCTGTGTGTGATATCACAGGGGCGTGTCAAAATTCTACACGGGCGTGTCTTAGGCCGTGTGAAAACTGGAGCTCAATTTTTCAAAATTCAAAATTTTAAACAAGTCAGGGGGCTTCACGGGCAGGCCCCACGGCTGTGTGTGCAATCACACGGGCGTGGGAGAAGGAAGGGCTTCGCACATGACCGTGTAATGCAGCCGTGTGGACCACACAGACTAGACACACGGGTGTGTCTAAGGACGTGCGAAAACTAGCCTCTCAAAATCGCGACGAACACGGGCTAGGGAATAAGCCACACGGGCATGTGACAAGGCCGTGTGGCCCAACACGGGCTGTTACACGGCCGTATCACTTATAAAACCCCAAACCCTTCTTCTTTCTTCTCCCTTCTCCTTTCCAAATCCCCCTAAACCCTAGCCTCTCCAACCTCCGCCACAACTCCGGCCATCGGCCACCGACGACCCCCTCCCTTTTCCTCATTATTCCTTCCCCCATTCCCTCCCAAAACCCCTTCCATCCCACTTCCGGCCACCATAGATCCCCCTCCTCCCTTTTGCTTCACCCTTCTTTTTCCCTCATTCTTTCTTCCCTTTCCCTTCTCTTTGCACCACCACATACCAACCCCCGAAACCACCATCTTCTCAGCCCAACACGCCGTCTGCCCGTCGCCGACTGCTCCTCCCTCCGATCGGTTCCTTTTTCCCTTATTTTATTATGATTATTTTTATTTAGTTAATTTTTTATTGACTATTCTTTTTATTATTATTTTCTTTATTTCTTTGATTATTATTTCATTATTTATTTCTTATTCTTGGCTATCTTTATTATCGTATTATCACTACATCATTCATATTCCTAATTTGATAACTTTAAATGTGGCTTGATTATTCATTATATTAGGCTTTTCGTTGTCTTTTTATGCATTAATGTCCCTAATTGTTTAGTCTATTATTTTTTAAATTGATTAGTTCGTAGGCTATCAGTTTAAACTACTAATCTGCTAATTCTTGCATAATTAGGTATTAGCACATATAGGAATAGGTATTAGTAATATTTTACTGAATTTTCTAATTTTCTTTTGTTTCTTAGGTACACAATGACTAATACTCAAGGCAAGACTAAGGCCGCCGTCCCCGCTTCGAAAAAGCGGAAGGGTCCTGGCGCAGTCTCCCCGTGCGCGACTACTTTAAAGCAGATATGCCACCACTTCCTCATAGACCAGTTCATGCAGGCTGCTTCATTGACTCGACAAGATGAGGACCTTTGAGTCCATTTATTTTTTTTCTTTTATTTTAATTTTTAAACTCTTTCCTTTTATCTTTCTTGTCTTTTATTTATATTAGTATATTTTGATTTCTTTTTATATCTTACTGTTTCTTATCGAGTACCCATAACGAAGTCAGTTACTAAAACTCCCTAAAACTTTACTGATGACTCCGCAATTTCAAAAGGTTCAAGGTGCTATTAAGGAACGAACAAAATACTGGAGTATTCTCCCACCTTCACCTCTGCCTAGTTCATCATGCTTATTTCTAAGGAGTTCATTCGTAATTCAGGAAGTTTCATCTCTTTCCCTCTCTTATGATTTTCTGCTAACATTGCTATTATCTATCTTTGTACATTGAGAACAATGTACATCTTAAGTGTGGAGAGGTTAATTATATCATTATCATAAAATCCCTGAATTATGTCTTGTTCTTAAATAAATTTTCTCATATTACTTTTAGAATAAAATTTCTATTAACTTATGATTTTTATTGATATGTTTTGGATTAAGTCATAGGTAATTGTGCATTGATGGTTTAAACTTTAAGACATTAGAGAATCAAGCATGATAAATCTATTTTCAGAATTAAAAATTTATTAGGTTGTCTTCCTAAATTTAAATATTACTTTGAAGTTTGAAATTTGCAAGATTGACATCAAAAACCATAATTTTTGTGAGATTTTTAGCCTTTTAGAGCATATATTTTTCTTGTTCACTTTATTATTGGTTATAAGTGTATCAATATTGATTTGTTATTCTAGAACTTGCTCCGATTATGCATATCGAGACCACACCCTTGATTTGATATACTGAGATGATGAAGGCACTTGGGTTTTAACCCACTTATTCCATTAAAAGCCTACCTTCATAATTAACCCCTAGTGAGCCCTTTTGAGCCTAATAAACTGTTTCTTGACTCATCCATTAATATTAACCTGAAACCCAATTTTTGCTTCTTCTACTTTATTGACTCCCTTTTTGTCGATATTTGATTTGGCCAGTTGCCTAACTATGTTCTTTATTTCAGTTGTTAAATTCTTTCTTATTTTTGTACGTGATAAAAAAAGTGGAAATATATATTACTAGTTCTATGTTATTTGCGCTTAAGCAGTTAATTTCACATTTTGAGAAGAAGCTCATGTTATTTTTCAATTGTAATTATTTAGTATTAGTTTATTTTTCTAGTTAGGTAAATTGTCAATTCAATATCGATTCTAACCCTCTAATTCAGCCTTTATCCACACCTTTAACCCAAGCCTCGTTACAACCCTTTTTAAGACCTTTTGATTTGTGTATCATCTCATTTTATAGTGGTGGAGATTTGATTTTCATGCAAGCCTATGGTAATAACTTTTCATGTTTGACTTTTGAGTGCCTAATTTGAACCTTAAACACTTTGAGTGATTTGAGTGAACCTTTAGTAAGGATGTCAATTCTTGTCGGTTTTGAATCAAAGGTAATTATTTAGATAAGGGGAAACACTTATGTTTTCGTGCTATAAAATTTGTGACTTGTATTGTTTGAATCTTTAAGATTCTTTTAGTTAAATTATCAATGTATGAATTACTTGTGAATTATGACAAGACATTATTGATGATAATTATGAATTGAGGAAGTTTAATTTTAATTGTTAGTTGAGGATTTTGCTTGAGGACAAGCAAACGCTTAAGTGTGGGGATATTTGATAAACCATTAAAGTAACACATTTTAATCCCATGCTTAGCATGTTTTTGGATGTTTATTTATATAATTTGGTGAATTCGATGCTCTTAATCCTTTAAATTTGTATTTCTATACTTAGGAGAGCATAGGGAAACGAAAGGAACAAAAAACGGGCCAAAACCGGACAAAACGGGCCATCTTAAGATCCACACGGCCATATCCCACACCACACGGGTTGAACACATGCCCGTGTGAACCACAAGCGCTGGACACACGCCCGTGTGCCATCCCCGTGTCGATCGAGAGCCATGTAAATTCCCACACGGCCTGGGCCTCCTCACATGGGTTGATCACACGCCTGTGTCCCTGTCATACCCTGCTTTGTTTTCACGCAGAAAAAGCCAATTTTTAGGGTTTCTGAGCCTTCTAAAGTCTATAAGTACACATCAGAGGGAGACCTAAAGGGGCACGCAGAGTAGCTCGAAGAAATTACTCGAAGGAAGCCGTCGGAATCATTTAGAAGGAGGATTCACTCCAAGATTGAAGATCTCCATCAAGTTCTTTAGAAGTTTTTGGGTTCTATATGCCTTGTTGTTTTCTTAATTCTATGATGTTTTCCTTTTACGTTATGAATTAAACTCCCTAAATACCTAGGGAGGATGAAACCTAGATGAATCTTATTATTTAATAAATCTGAATTACGTGATAAATACTTGATCTTGTTCTTAATTATGTGTTCTTAATCCTTGTTTTGATGTTTTTAGGAATATTAATTCAAGTTTAATGTGCTTATTCAGTGGAGCAAAAGTCCCTGTTTAAGAGAAGATCCAACATAATTAAGCAGGGTTGATTGCAATCCTAGAAATAGGACGACATAAATCTGTCGGATTAGAGTAAAATATAATAAGGGAATCCAAAGATCGAGTTAATGCGACGATAGGGGTTTTAATTAGAAAGAGATTTCAATTAATCAACCTAGAGTCAGTTGTTCTTAGTCTTGAAAGATATATTAACATAATTTAGGGATTTCTACGGATCTAGTCAAGTGAATAAATCATTTAATTCAGAGTCAGAATAATAAGTGAAGTCTAGGTAGATTCTTCCTTGGGTATTGTCTTTATTCATTCGATTATTCTCTTCACTCTGTATCGTGTTCATAGTCATTTAGTTAGTCAATTAGTTAGTTAAGTTTAGATTAAAAATAAATCCCCTTAATTATTAGGCTAGATAATAAAAAGATAATTATTACTAGTAATTTTAGTCCTTGAGGATATGATATTCCAGGCTCACCACAACTATACTACTGTTCGATAGGTGCGCTTGCCTTTGTTGAAATATTAGTTAGTTTCGAGCCCATCAGAAATCGTCGCAGTGTCGCAACATCAAGGTTCCATGTCGCGACATCGACCCTTTTTCACTCCTGGATGCTTCTATGTTTAGTGTTGCGATGCTGCATGCTTGTGTCGTGACACTGGCGTCGTCTTTTGTATTATTGGGCCTAAATTGGTACCTTACACACTTAAATAGCCTATTAGTCATTCTCGAGGCCCAAGTTGGCCTCATGGGTTATTAAAACACCAGAAAATGCATAAAAACACTTATTTTACAATAAAATAGATCTAATATAATAAAAATAAAAATGCAATAAATAAATATAAAATGGCTAGGAAGCAAGCTTGTCAAGTGTCGAAAAGACTCTAATTTGCCACAACAAATTATGATAGACCACCACCAAGTTAGAAGAAGAGTTCTCCACCAGAATAGTTGAATAAATGGTAGTTTTAAGAATATAAGAAGTCAACACAGGAACAAAAGAACTATGACTAAGCTCGGTGTATTGAGCATCATTAGCCTTTGTGTTGGTAACATCAAACAAGAACTTGTTTGCATTGAACATCACATGGTGGGAAACAAAGTGTAACACCCATACCCAACCTGGTTGCCAAGTCCGAGCTATGGGATGTCGCATTCATTGTCGGAGCAACTACAATCACATTCACAAAATCAAATAATTAGTTTGTACATTTCATTAGGACTATTACTTATTTATAATATGATATTTAATCAAATTCAGGATTTAAACGAGCTTATGAAAGCTATTTTGATATCCCAAGATCGAATAAAGACTATATTGTAAAGATTTCAAATTATCGAATTGATGTTGCGACTTCGTGCCATGGCCCAACGTCGTCTACAACTCTCGATTGTCCCTTCTCTCGCGACGACCTGACGTCGTCTTTAGCTACATTTGATAATTCAATAACAGAAACAACATTAGTTTACATCCAATTAACATTCAAATACATAGCAGACATGTTTTGCATTTTATTCAATTAGTCCCTATATATAGGATGCTCGTATTTTTCAATATCTAACATTGTATCAAGATCTGATTTCACATTATTTCATTAGGGAACTTATAGTTCCTATCTATAACTGTAAGACCCCACACTCGACCCAATTGCTGGATCAAAATAATATAGTGTCACATTCGTTTCCGGAGCAACTAAAAAGAATTTATAATCCAATTTACATCATTAAAAATTCATTTGTAAGAAAATTAAGTGTATATAATGTTGTATATCCATTTTCGGGGCTTATATGAGCTTACGAAAGCTCTAATACTAACCCGAGATCAAATTAGGACTAAATTGTAATGTCTACAAAATTTCAGGTTGGCGCCACAATGATAGGGGGTTCCTCATCGCGACACAACATACTGACTAGGTCTTGTCTCAATGACCCATGCTTGATGTTGCATCATGGCACGGTGACCTGATCTCGTCACAACAACATATGCTTGACATTGCAATGTGAGAAACTGTTTCTATAAAATGTTACTAAACATTAACCTCCAATTCAAAATCAACCATTTTGCATATTCATCTCATAAATTCAAGCAACATTTGCAATCCTCAAGCATCAATTCATGAACTATAATTCCTTATTCAACAATGTACCAATGCCATATCACTTATAAGTTAGCTATTAGGTATAGTTTATTCAAAATCTTAAACATGCATACCTAATCACCAAAGCTATTGACAATTACAGCATTTACCACAATTCAAACCCTATATTGAATTCATCTATATACTGCATTCAATTGGCTAATTTCATACATCAAAGTTCTAATTCAAAAGTGTATATAGACATAGCATTATATTGAAATTAACTCAACTTTGGAACATGTTAGACTTAACAAAATGAAGATATACAAATTTGTTGAGTCGGGATTTTCTTGTGGAATGCTAGATCAACTGCTTGAACTATTGGGAATCTACTTTACCTGTGCATAGGGAAAACAAACCGTACGCTAAGCAAATATGCTCAGTGGTACTTCCATGATTCAAGCAAAATAATGCAAACTTATACATACGCACACATCCATTTAAACATAATCTCATATCATTCATGTCAAGTTCTTTCATTTCTACGACGCCAAAAACTTGTAACGCGTGGTTTGTGCAAGTGTACACAGTCGTTATCAAGTAATAAGTAAGTATAAAAGTTATCGTCTCCATAAGGACTGTATAAGTTAATCAATATTTTACAAAATTAATAGTAACAATTTTGTAAGAAAAACACAATAAATTTGAATGGTTGATGTTAAGTTAAATACTTATCATGCAAAGTGATCCCTAATGCAAATTAACCTAAATGCAATGTATGCAATAAAATGAATTAGATGGATTTAGCAGTAGAACTCACATGATTTAAAAAAAATGATAACATGCATAAGCTAAAATAATTACATTATTTAACTTAGTTTATTTTTATCATGCTCATAACATTCCAAAAAAATAATCCAAGGCAACTCGATCTTTCATGAGTTTGAAACCAAAATTAAGTCCTTTTTGAATCTTTTACTTAAAAAAAACATGCATTTTACTGATCATATTCAACTAAGGGTTTCTTAGAATTCATGTGAAGTAATAGGGACGGGTTAGGTTTGAAACAATTTAATCACATAAGCCTAAAAACTATGCAAGATAATATATCTCTTTCGAGTTGTTATGAACCTTCAATTTAGTTGGATTAGGATCTAAATTAAGCATGCACTTTTCAATTGTTATGCCCATTAGCCATCGTCTGGTTATGTAACAACCCAATTTTGACCCTAATCGGAACAGTGGTTTCGGGACCACAAATCCGAGTCTGAAAAATAATTATGTGTGAATTTACATGTGTGAAAGTTTCGTGAATTAATTTTATTGTTTGTGTGTTTAATTTGATAAAAGGGCTTAATCGCGTAAAATGAAAATTTGATGGTTAAATAAGAAAGAGCTAATTGTTGTTGTCTTTATAATTTGGAGGCTTTATGTTGTAATTTAGCCATAAGTGAGAGTAGTGGATGGCATCATGTTAAATTATATAGCTTATTTTATTAAGTATAATGGTTTAATAAATAATAAATAATATATTATAAGGTTAATATAATAAAACAAACATAATAAAATAAAAGAAAAAGAAAGCCATTATCATCTTTTTACCTTATGACCGAAACAAGAGAAAAGAAAAGAGAAAGAAACTCAAGCTTAGGGTTTGGCTTCTATTCATCTTGATTAAGGTTAGTTTTTGTTTCGGTTTTTGATAATTTTTATGTTTTTGAGATCGTTGCTAAGTTATCTTCAAAGCCTATCTCTTAATTTTTGAATTTGATGATGGTTTTGTGTTTTGCCATTGATGAGTTTATGATATTTATGATGCTTGATGATGAATTATGAAATATATATGTTAGATTAATATGTTTTGTCTTTGAATTTTTGATGAATTTGAGTAATTTAGACTAAATTGTGAAAATAATATTTTGAGGGACTAAAATGTGAAAAAAAATGAAATATATGGACTTGTATGGAGCTTGTGAATATTCGGCCTAAGCATAGTATATGCAAATTTTTTGTATTTTGTGTTTTATGCAATAGGGACTAAATTGCAAAAAGTGTAAAATGTCAAGGGCAAAATGGTAATTTGCCCATTTATGTTTTTTGGATGAATTTGATTGAATTTTTAATTAAATAAGTTTAATTTATATTAATTTAGATCAAGAAGAGAGAAAATCGGATTTGGATCAGGGGAAAACTAAAGTTGTCGACTAGCCGTTCTGTTTCTATTTTTCATCGTTCGAGGTAAGTTTTTAAGCAAATAGACGTACTTAATCATAATTAAATGTGAATTATATATGCTGAATTGAAATATGTAAATTATATAAATATTAGTCGAATGTGAATAACCTTGACAAGAATGTTTATGAATTCGTTTCGACCGAGTTACGACGTCCGAAAGCCCCGTATGAACCTTATGAATAGATAGGATACATAAGTCATGGCATAGGATTTTCGATATGTGTTATCGTGTAAGACCACGTCTGGGATGTTGGCATCGACTTGTGTTTACGTGTAAGACCATGTCTGGGACATTGGCATTGTATTTGATTCTTGTAAGACCCTGTCTGGGACAGTGGCATCGATATATGATTACATGTAAGACCACGTCTGGGACGTTGGCATTGTACGAGCTTCCGACTATCCGTGTATCCTTTTTAATTTCGAATGGTTCATCGGGGCAAAGATAAGTGTGATCGAATGTGTAAATTGAGCTAAAATGACCAGGTATGAATGAGTTTATTTCCTACCTGAAATAAGGTAAGTAAGCTACTTCATATTTATTGTAAGTCTTGTATGAAGTAAAGGAACAACGTATGTGAACATGGTAAGTGTATTCGGCTTAATGAATAAATGGTATGAAAATTGTGGAATTGATTCTTAAATATGTGTATATATGACCATGTATGTTCGGCCACATAAGTAATATATGTACATGATGTTATATTATGAATATTGAGTTTGTGCATCTGAGTGTATGTATATTTGGTTATATAATGCCACTTTGGTTTTGAAAGTTGAATGATAATTTGTTATTTTAAATATATGAGCATTCGACTAAAGTAGCATTTGTGTATGAAAATGTATTATTTATGTAATTTGTAAGTTTGAGACTAATTGTGGTAATGATAATATAACTTGGTTAGTTTAAATGAGTTGATTATATCATTAAATTGTTTACTTGCTTATGACTTACTAAGCTTAAATAGCTTACTCTGTGTGTGTTCTTGTATACCTCTGTTTTATAGATTTTGGAGTCAAGTTACGAGCTCGGGGATCGTCAGCAAAGACTATCACACTATCCACTGTTTCTTTCGGTATTTTACTAAGTTGAATTTGTAACACCCCAAACCCGGTCAACACGTTACGACCAAATCTGGTTTGTTACAGGAAAGGTAGTTTTGAAAATTTAAACAGAACATCGTAATTTGAGAAAAACTTTTAGTTTAGTGATTCCATGTTAAGGGTAATTCGATATTTGGTTTATATAAATATATTACCAACTTTCTATTAAAATAGCTAGGAGTTAAAAACGGGTTTATTTATAAAAGCCGGACTTGGAATTTTTTTTATAAGGTGACAATTGAAAACAATGTTGAGGTAAGTGATCTTTTGAAAATAATATTTGTAGTATTAAGAAAATCTCAGGTTTAATTATTTATTGCTTGCGATCCGTATGTTAATATTTTGGAAAACCGTTAGTTACGTTTTAGGAAAACCTCATAATTGACAGTTTATAACGTGTAAAATATCAACATTAAAACTAAACCCCAAAGTTAAGTTAAAGCGGCCTTATTACATAATAAAATCCCGGATTTAAATAAGTTCAAAATAAAGTACGAAGTTTACGAAACAATGGTAACGCATGGCCACCTCGAGTCTGCCTCGGCTCCAAAACCCGCGATCTACTGAATACCTGCAAAAATTAGCGGAGGGGTGAGTCACCGAGACTCAGTGTGTAAATCCCCGAATAACGCAAACTGGGCCTGAAGCCCACAGATGCACATTGGGCCTTAGCCCACTCAATATGGCATATATCACATGTATGCAATGCAACCCAACCCAATCTAGCTTTCCATCCAATAACCCGTGGCATTATGCCACTGTGGTTTTTGACCACCGTGGTCCCAGACCACTCGTGACAAAGTCACTAAAATATTTAATCGTGGGGCTAACCCACTGTGGTCTTAGACCACCGTGACGATCTCTGATAAGTTTATGCATACGTGGGGCCAACCCACTGTGGTCTTAGACCACTGAGACAAGTCACTGATTTACGTATACGTGGTTTCAACCACTGTGGTTCTTAGACCACCGTGACAATAGTCACTTAATTCACACTTCCCCTTTCATTCAATCCCGAGCCCATGCTCATTTCATCATGCTAAATGTGGATGCCAACATACTTTCAATGTGAAACAGATAATCATTTCTTACATGCAAATAATCAACAATATCATCATAACAGAACTTACCCGATATCTCCAATCTTACCCACGAGGGTATTTCGACTATCAAAATAGTCGCTTCGGCTTTCAGCCAACACAGTAAATAGCACAAATAGTAAAGAAACGTGTGAGTAATACACACCTGATAACGCGTAACTCTAAGCTTTCTATGTTGACACTTTCACTAACAGGGACAACAGCTATTTGCCTATCCCAGGCAGATGTCGGCTCTCTACCACAACCCGGCGGAAAATCTCGAACCGCCGACACATCATGCCTTTTAAACTTGGGAGCCGAAACTATGGGTTCGCTCCCTTCTCTTGATTGACCGACACTTGCATCCATGGAAACTCTTGATCAATACAATACTATAATGGAAACAATGGTTATGCAACAACAATATCAGACTAAGGCAGCGAATCAACAATGAATGACCTAACGAATAGAACCAGAGGGTAACTCGTTACCTTTGTTACTAACGCGAATAAGCAAGATTGCTTGGAAAAGAACTTTCGGCAACTTAAGAAGTCTTAGCACTTCTCTTCCTGATATTCGACTACTAGCCATGGAAAATGAAAGAACGTGTTGCGGAAGAATGAGTAGTCGGCTTGTTGAATAAAAATAAAGGAGATGAAGAGAAACCAAGGAGAATACCTTACCTTGATTAACGAAAACCGAGCACTAGAAGGTTGGCTTGTGAAACTGAATGAGTCCCTAAATAAAACCAAGTTGGAACCGATTCCCCAAAACTGAACAAAAGAAACGGCCTTTTGGCCAAACCAAAAAACGAGAAGGGACCCCCTTATCATCCAATCGGCCAACATCCAACTTACCAATGACCTTCCAAACACTGGCTAGATGAAGAAGAGAATACGAGAATGAGCCCCTCTACAATCGGCCAATGCCCAAAACAAACAAAACAACACCCTCGGTTTAACAAACCACAAGAGAAAAGAAAAAGAACGAAAAGGAAAACCAAAAGAAGAATCCTTACCAACACAAGAATGGAAGAATACCTTCAGTTGGCACTCAGAAAGGTTCGGCTTCCACAAGGTATTAACAAAGAAGAGAGCGAAGAGGAAGAAGAGAAGAAAGTTTTAGGAGATGGTTCGACTAACACTGAAAATGGTAGAGGAGAAGAAAGGTTTTGGCTTGGCAAGAGAGGGAATGAGAGTTGAACTAGGTTCGAAATTTACCTAGTCAAAAGAGGTGAGGGTATTGCTGTCGTATCACATCCTCTGGCTCCCACGTGGCTTCCTCAGAACCGTGATTCCGCCACAACACTTTAACCAACAGAACCGTTTTCCTCCACAATACTTTAACATCTCGGTCCAAGATCTGAACTTGTTCCTCTTCAAAAGATAAATCAGGTCTTACTTCAATTTCTTCCACCGGCATTATGTGAGATGGATCCGAACGGTAGCGCCTTAACATTGAGACACGGAATACATCATGTATCTGCCTCAATCTCAGAGGTAACTCGAGCTGATAAGCTACTGGTCCCACACGTTTCAATACACGATAAGGCCCGATGAACCTGGGGCTCAACTTGCCCTTCCGTCCAAACCTTAAAACTTTCTTCCAAGGCGAAACTTTGAGAAAAACCTGATCACCCACTGCAAATTCTATATCCTTACGCTTTAGATCCGCATAAGATTTCTGTCTATCAGAAGCTTCCTTTAATCGAGTCCGAATCAACTTAACCTTTTCCTCTGTCTCCGAAACCAATTCCGGACCCAACAACTAGCGCTCACCCAATTCTGTCTAGCAAGTAGGAGTGCACACTTCCGACCATACAATGTTTCAAAGGGTGCCATCTGAATACTAGATTGATAGCTATTGTTGTATGCGAATTCTGCCAACGGTAGAAAATCCTCCCAACTACCCCCAAAATCAATAACACAGCCTCTCAACATGTCTTCCAAGATCTGAATTACCCACTCAGACTGACCGTCAGTCTGTGGATGAAATGCCGTACTGAAATCCAGTCTTGTACCCAACGCTTGATGCAACGCCTTCCAGAACCGCGATGTAAACCTGGGGTCTCTGTCTGAGATGATAGACACAGGTACCCCATGCAACCTTATAATCTCTGCCACATACAGCTTGGCTAACCTCTGTAGAGAGTAATCAACATGAACCGGTATGAAGTGAGCGGACTTCGTCAACCGATCAACAATTACCCACACTGAATCTTTCTTAGTAGGCGTGAGAGGTAGCCCACTAACAAAGTCCACTGTTATCCTCTCCCACTTCCAAAGTGGAATCTTCACTGGCTGTAGCAACCCCGAAGGCAATTGATGTTCCGCCTTCACCTGCTGACACGTCAAACACTTACTCACAAACTCAGTCACTTCTTGCTTTAGACCCGGCCATCAAAACTATTCTCGCAGATCCCGATACATCTTACTCCCACCAGGATACATAGCGTATGGACTACTATGCGCTTCCTGTAGAATCTTCTTCCTCAACTCAAAATCCTTCGGCATACAAGCCTTTCCTCGAAAGCACAATACCCCATCACTGTTCACACTAAAATTTGCTATCTCACCACCTGCCACTAGCTGAAATTTAAGACTTAGCGATTCATCTGATAACTGCTTCTCTTTTATCTGACTGACCCAAGAAGGCTTCACTTGAAGTTCAGCTAGTAAACTTCTATCATCATACAAGCAGAGATGAGCAAACATTGCTCTCAAGTCCGATATCACCTTACGACTCAACGCGTCTGCCACTACGTTATCCTTACCCGTGTGGTACTCGATCGAACAGTCATAGTCCTTCAACAATTCAATCAACCTCCGCTGCTTTAAATTCAACTCCTTCTGGGTAAGGAGATATTTCAGGCTATTGTGGTCTGTGTAGATGATCGACTTCTCCCCATACAGGTGGTGTCTCCAAATTTTTAGAGCGAACACTACCGCAACTAACTCCAGATCATGCGTGGGATAATTCACTTCATGCGGTCTCAACTACCGAGACGCATATGCTACCACCTTCCCTTCTTGCATCAGCACACATCCCAACCCTGTGTGTGACGCATCACAGTAAATGACAAACTCCTTCCCAGCCTCAGGCTGAATCAGCACTGGTGCCTCTGTCAAAATCCTCTTCAACTTCTCAAAGCTTTCTTACTGTTTATCTGACCAGACAAACGGTACCCCTTTCCATAATAACTTGGTTAACGGTGCAGCTATTAGTAAGAACCCCTCAACAAACCTTCTGTAGTACCCAACCAGACCAAGGAAACTTCGAATTTCTACCACCGACTTAGGCGGTTTCCAGTCCAACACGGCTTCAATTTTCTGGGAATCAACCCTAATTCTCTCAGCAAACACAACATGTCCCAGAAGAGTAACTTCCCTCAATCAAATTCACACTTACTGAATTTGGCGTACAGCTGCTTTTCTCTCAAAATCTGCAGAACCACCTGAAGATACGAATCATGCTCCTCCTCCGTTCTTGAATAAACCAAGATATCGTCAATGAACACATTGACAAACCGATTTAGATAGGGTTGGAACACTCAGTTCATCATGTCCATAAACGCCGCTGGTGCATTTGTCAACCCGAACGGCATCATTAAGAACTTGTAATGACCATAACGAGTTCGAAAATCTATTATAACAACCCAAACCCGGCCCAAACACCCCGACCAAATCTGGCATGTCACCAAGAAGATTTTATAAAACATGTCGCATTTTTGAAAAACATTGTTTAAACATTTATACGGAAAAAGTTAATAATTTGATAATTCGTAAAAGAAATAAATTTTGCCTTTCAGTGTTATTATCTTAACTCATACCTTAGTTTCAATTAATCATTAAGTCTAAATGAAAGAAAACCGAAAACCGAAAACATAAAACCAATAAACAGTAGCCAGTGGCCTTATTACAATAAAATATAAAACCAACCTAATTGAAAACATTATGGGAAAATAATTAAAACAACGTCCTTTAATGAATCAAAATGAACCCATGCATGGCCACCTTGCGCTCCTCTCCAGCCCGTCCGATGCACTAAGTGCTACCTGAAAAATGTTAAACAACGGGGTGAGTCACAAGACTCAGTGTGCAATCCCTCTTGCACCATCAGACTGGGCCTTAGCCCCATAGAACAAAATAACAGAATATCACATATCAGGTTTAAACAAAGCCCATCCCAATCCTAGATCCATCCGCTACACACCACCCCTTACCTGCCAATCACACCAATGGGGATTTCTACAATCACCCTCACCGCTACACACCACCGATGGCAGTCATGCTGCAGTTAGCTGCTCATTGTCAGATTTGTGACATAGTCACCAGAACAGATCGTGGCAGAGCCACTACAACAGATCGTGGCAAAGCCACTACAACAGAACACTTCCCCTTTCATATACATTAATAGCCCAAACCCCAAGCAAACATAGAATCGGCATGCATATTAATAACATTTAACAGGATATACACAGAAGTCACTAACCTGGTGAATCGCCCTTACCCTTCACGAGTTTTCAACAGTCATGCCGGATTTCGGTATTTGACAGAACATAAACAGATTTATATATATATACTAACAGACAACAGAGATGGTGTGAGAAATTACACACCTGATAACACATAGTACTATACTCTCGCTAATCGGAACCACTGCTCTCTGCCTACGACTCTGCTAAAAAACTGAAAGAACGCGAAGATAAGGCCCCCTACAATCGGCCAAGAATTAATATTTGCTTAAATTAACAATCTTAGTTGGATAGATCTCCTTACCTAGATCGATTAAATCCCAAAAGTAATAGGATTCGAGTGCTACCAATTTTAGAAACCTAGGCGATTAGATCTCCTTCAAATCCCGGAATGTCGCCCATGAAAGAAAACACAAGATCAGTCCACCATGTAGCCATTCAGCTATGGTTTTTAAAAGCCGAAAAAGACTGAAAGAATACACAAATTGACACTTACCTCTACAGATGGTTTCGGCTACCCCTTGTAGAAAGATTCGGCAATCACAGAAGAAGATCAAAGCGTAGAAGATTAAAGATCTAGGAATTTCGACTTTTAAGAAAATCCTGAAAAGGTGAACAAGAGGGCTGGTGCGTTTTCAGCTTTTAGAAGAATTGAGTGAGAAGTTTCGGTTTTGGCTTAGGAAAAGAGAACAAAAAGAGCCTTAGAGATTTCGGCTAGGAAGGAGTTTCAACAGAAGAAGGAAAATAATGGAAAAGTTTCGGCACAGAGAAAACTGAGAGAGAGAGCTTCAGAAAACTGAAAAAATTCGGCTTTTCCTAACTCTACCTAGCCGTCCCCCCTTTTACACACACAGTTCCACATTCGGCCACCTCTAGCCTCCTAGATAGCTTCTCCTCCTTTCCCTTATCCTTATCAGAACACATATCTAGAAGAGACCTATATCACACCACTTCCTCCCTCCTTTATCAGCTTATTATCCATTTTTTTCAAATATCAAAATCCCCTAAATTTTAGCCTTGTTTCCGTCCCCCCTGCTCCCTTTTAAATGCCAAAATTGGCCCAAAAGCTTGGGCTCCAAGCGGCCAACCTTGGGCCCTCTCCATCCACTAGTGACGCCACCCTCTAATCCTCTGTAGTGTCACCTAACTTTGGGCCACAATCCCATTTTGACATTTTAACCACAGATACCTACCTTTAAAGCACTAGAGTGTCTACACAGGCATTTAGTCAAGGCCTCAGCCCATTCCTGAGCCCAATTTGGACCCTTAACCCTCAAATTAACACATTAAATATACAACACACCAAAATGCACAGGCCCATTAATTCAGGATGTTATAGCTGTCTTATAAATATCTGCCTCCTTGACCTTAAGCTGGTGATAACCTGACCTCAAATCTATCTTTGAAAAGACTGAAGCGCCTCGCAACTGATCGAATAGATCGTCTATCCTAGGCAACGGGTACTTGTTCTTAATCGTCAACTTGTTCAATTGTCTGTAGTCAATACACATCCGCATCGACCCGTCCTTCTTTTTAACGAACAACACTGGTGCTCCCACAGAGACACACTTGGTCGGATAAAACCCCGATCCAACAGTTCCTGAATCTGGGCTTTAAGTTCTACTAGCTCCTTCGGCGCCATCCTATACGGAGCAATGGACACTGGTGTTGTTCCCGGAATAAGTTCAATACCGAATTCCACCTCGCGATCCGGAGGTAACCCTGGAAGCTCTTCTGGAAAAACATCAGAGAATTCCTTCACTGTCCTAACATCCTTTATAGTCAATTCCTTGGCCTCCGAAGCACTGATGAAAACTAAAAACGTTTCACACCCTTTTCGCACCATCCTTTTAGCCTTTAAAGCAGACACTATATTGGACATATAGTTCCTTCTACCGCCTATCACTAAGACCTCATTATCCTCGGGAATCTTCAACACCATACGCTTAGCAGCACAATCCGAGTTCGCTCGATACTTCCCTAACCAGTCCATGCCTAAGATCAAATCGAACTCGCCGAACGACAGTTCCATCAAATCAGCCGGGAAAACCATCCTTTGTACTTCTAGAGGCACATTCCTAAAGAGTTTGTTCACCACTACAAATTGTCCTAAAGGGCTAAGTACAGTCATCTCCCTAGAAGTAACCTCAGAGTCTATGTTCAGAGTTTCAGATACAATACTAGCAACATAGGAATGTGTTGACCCAATATCAATTAGTGCAGTAAAAGGCAAACTAAAAATAAGGAATGTATTGGTTATGACATCCGGTGCATTGCCCTCCTCTCGGCGTCTAGCTGCATAGACCAACCCAGGCTGTCTTGCATCTGTGTTCCTAGTACCTTGCCCGGTGCTCCACGCCCCCGACCAAAACCATTTCCTCCTCTGGCCGGACCACGACTCTCTGTGGCTGCTGACCACCTCTACCAGGTTGAACATAATTCTGACCTACTGGCCACGTTTTGTTTGGCTCTTGCAGACAGTCCCTTACCCGATGATCCACTGATCCAAACCTGTAGCATCCATTACTTTTTGCCCAACACTCCCCTGAGTGAAACTTCCCACACGTAGCATATTGCTGTGGCCGACCAACAACAACAGGCCTCGTAGCTCGACCCGACCCATCCAACCTAGGCCTCTTCTAGAAATTCCCAGTAGATCCTGATGATCCAAAACTTCTTTTGTTCCTACCCTTGTCCTTATCCTGGTTCTGCCTTTCAGACCGCTTTACCTCTTCGGCTATTTTAGCCTTCTCAACCAAAACAGCGAATTCCCTTTCCCGTTGCGGAGCTATCAATACTCGTAACTCGTCCCTCAAACCATCTTCAAATCGGACACAACGCTCATGATCTGTTGACACAATACAGGCTTAGACGTAGGAATTCCGCCTCATACTCGGCCACCGACTTACTCCCCTGAACCAAGTTAAGGAATGCCTTCCGCTGAGCGTCCACATAGCTCGACCCAATGTATTTCCCCTAGAACACAGACTTAAAGAAGTCCCAGGTAATGTGGTCCGCTGCTGTACCATTTCTAACCTTGAGCCACCACTGGTAAGCCTCATATCGGAGAAGAGACACAACTCCTTTCAGTTTCTCTTTTGCGATGCAGTCAAGATCATCCATGATACGCTCAACCGCCTCGAGCCAGTACTCAGCTACGTTGGGAGCTACACTAGAAACGCCCCTAAACATTTCAGCCCCGTTCGCTCGAAGTCGCTCAGACACAGATTTTTGAGCCACTGATCCCGAGCTTGCTCCAGCAACTCGCTCCAATACACGTAACATAGCTTGAGACACAGCATCGTCTCCACTAGTTTGATCCTGAAATTCCACTTCCGCAACTGGCGATGCTGGCACTTCTCCTTCCGGCCCAAGCCCAGATTCCGCATGTTTAGCCCCGACACCTCGGCCTCTACTACGGCCTCGCATACCGCATCCACGTCCTCTAGCACTCATTACTACTGATGCGACTTAATCTGATTAAAAGTTTTATGAATTAGTATTTTCTTCCACTGTTTATTACCGAGCAGTCTTATGAAAATATCATTAAAAGTCATTCTCGCAAATACATATATACCTAAAGGTTTTAATCTCTAAAGTTGAATTTCTTAGTATTAGCAACTGCAACACAATATAATCACTTCATGCAAAACAACCAATAGTTAGAAGACTTACCATGCGGATTTGGGGCCGGAGACTCGGGTGCCATGCTTCTGGAAAACATGAAATTTCAAACCAACTTTTGAAAACATTTTTGAACCCCATACCCACAACTGAGTTTTTGAAACCTCGCTCTGATACCACAATTGTAACACCCCAAACCTGGTCAATACGTTACGACCAAATCTGGTTTGTTACAGGAAAGGTAGTTTTGAAAATTTAAACAGAACATCGTAATTTGAGAAAAACTTTTACATTAGTGATTCCATGTTAAGGGTAATTCGATATTCGGTTTATATAAATATATTACCAACTTTCTATTAAAATAGCTAGGAGTTAAAAATGGGTTTATTTATAAAAGCCGGACTTGGAAATTTTTTTTATAAGGTGACAATTGAAAACAATGTTGAGGTAAGCGATCTTTTGAAAATAATATTTGTAGTATTAAGAAAATCCCAGGTTTAATTATTTATTGCTTGCGATCCGTATGTTAATATTTTGGAAAACCGTTATTTACGTTTTAGGAAAACCTCATAATTGACAGTTTATAACATGTAAAATATCAACATTAAAACTAAACCCCAAAGTTAAGTTAAAGCGGCCTTATTACATAATAAAATCCCGAATTTAAATAAGTTCAAAATAAAGTACGAAGTTTACAAAACAATGTTAACGCATGGCCACCTCGAGCCCGCCCCGACTCTAAAACCCGCGATGTACTGATTACCTGCAAAATTTAGCAGAGGGGTGAGTCACCGAGACTCAGTGTGTAAATCCCTGAATAACGCAAACTGGGCCTGAAGCCCACAGATGCACATTGGGCCTTAGCCCACTCAATATGGCATATATCACATGTATGCAACGCAGCCCAACCCAATCTAGCTTTCCATCCAATCACCCGTGGCATTATGCCACTGTGGTTCTTGACCACCGTGGTTCCAGACCACTCGTTACAAAGTTACTAAAATATTTAATCGTGGGGCTAACTCACTGTGGTCTTAGACCACCGTGACGATCTATGATAAGTTTATGCATACGTGGGGCCAACCCACTGTGGTCTTAGACCACCGAGACAAGTCACTAATTTACGTATACGTGGTTTCAACCACTGTGGTTCTTAAACCACCGTGACAATAGTCACTTAATTCACACTTCCCCTTTCATTCAATCCCGAGCCCATGCTCATTTCATCATGCTAAATGTGGATGCAAACATACTTTCAATGTGAAACAGATAATCATTTCTTACATGCAAATAATCGACAATATCTTCATAACAGAACTTACCCGATATCTCCAATCTTACCCACGAGGGTATTTCGACTATCAAAATAGTCGCTTCGGCTTTCAGCCAACACAGTAAATAGCACAAACAGTAAAGAAAAGTGTGAGTAATACACACTTGGTAACGCGTAACACTAAGCTTTCTACGTCGACACTTTCACTAACTGGGACAACAGCTATTTGCCTATCCCAGGCAGACATCAGCTCTCTACCACAACCTGGCGGAAAATCCCGAACCACCAACACAGCATTCCTTTTAAACCCAGGAGCCGAAACTATGGGTTTGCTCCCTTCTCTTGATTGACCGACGCTTGCATCCATGCAGACACTTGATCAATACAATACTATAACGGAAACAACGGTTATCTAACAACAATATCAGAGTAAGGCGGTGAATCAACAATGAATGACCAAACGAATAGAACCAGAGGGTAACTCATTACCTTTGTTACTAACTCGAATAAGCAAGATTGCTTGGAAAAGAACTTTCAGCAACTTAAGAAGTCTTAGCACTTCTCTTCCTGATATTCGGCTACTAGCCATGGAAAATGAAAGAATGTGTTACTAAAGAATGAGTAGTCGGCTTGTTGAATAAAAATAAAGGAGATGAAGAGAAACCAAGGAGATTACCTTACCTTGATTAACGAAAACCAAGCACTAGAAGGTTGGCTTGTGAAACCGAATGAGTCCCTAGATAAAACCAAGTTAGAACCGATTCCCCAAAACTGAACAAAAGAAACGGCCTTTCGGCCAAACCAAAAATAAGAAGGGACCCCCTTATCATCCAATCGGCCAACATCCAACTTACCAATGACCTTCCAAACGCTGGCTAGATGAAGAAGAGAATACGAGAATGAGCCCCTCTACCAATTACCCTGCATCTTAAGTGGCGTCTCCTTGCCACTTTACCACACCTCTTCTTGTGTCAACAAACACAAGTAATTATCCTTAAGACCCGCTTCAACCAGTTCTCCCCTAAAGAGCCCAAAAACAAAATTTTCACCAAGGCTCAAGCTTAACCCCGAGCCTTCCCGGGACCCCCAAGCATACCAAAATAACAAAAAAATCATTCCAAACACACAGAAAACATATAATGCAGAGCCCCTAATTCCAGGATGTTACAGAATTTGAGCTTATGGCATGTATATTCTAGTTAAAAAGATTGATTGTGGGATATGTAATATAAAGCCATGCGAAGATGGCTTGATTATATGTTTAAGTTGGTTTTGTATATTCTTAGTTTTATGCTTGATGTGTTTGGTTTTAGTAATTCGGCCATGGCATATTTAAATGTGGTAATTAGAATAGATTAATGACAAAGGATATGTGTGCTTTAGTAATCGGTCATGATATTTTAGTTTAGTTCTTATATGTCTTTACATGTATATAGATGTGCTTATATTATGGTTGATATGTATAAGTGCATGGCTATATAGATTTGTAGTTATTTATAAGTTTATAAATATATATAAACAAATTGTGTTAACCGAATAGATAAAGAAATGGAATGGGTTTTATTTATAATCGAATGCTTGTTCTTAATTTCTGTTAACATGTAAAACATATGAATTTCATATAAGCTAATATTTTAATGCCGCATAAATGAATAAAAAGGTAGTAATGAAATTTTTGTCTCAATTGATGTATAATTTGTATATGTGCATGTCTTTTATAAAATAGATTTAATATACAATTATTGGAGTTGATGATTTGTTATATGTTCTATATGTGTATAACTTGTTTTATATATATTACGTACGGCCATATTGAAATGATGTTAAGGCTGCATATGTGATTGGATATTAAGTTGTATACATATTGGTTTGATTGGTTTTAATATTTACATACACAGAAGTTATGAGATGAAATATTTGATACTTAGCTAATGTAAATATGTACTGATATATGTGCTGAACATGAAAAGTGAGGACATATGCTTGAATATGATTTACTTATGATAATGTCATTAATGTGATGGATATAGGAATCGAATATTGAAAGTATTAAATATGTGAGCATAGCTTTGATGTATACAAGTTTGGTTTGAATTTGGTAATTATGAAATATGTTCAATCGAGTTTTGATATATGTTCGAATTGATTTGGTTGAAACTTTGAAATGTGCTTATTTGTGATACATGATTAGTAAGGTGTGAATGTTTTAAATTGTAATTATGATTCATGTATTCGAATTTAAAATAAGTGAATTTTGGATATTCAAGTTTGATAATGTTATAATTGTATCATTATTCTTTGGTGTATGAAAGGTGATAAATGATTGTGCTGAATTGTGTTTTGAAAGGTAATGCCTCATAACCCTAATCCAACGACGGATACGGGTTAGCGGTGTTACAGGTTAGGATTGCTCAACTAATTGTAATGCATTCAATCACGTATGAATGAAATACATACTTGAGCTTAACTGAAAACATGAATGATTAAGGCAGAGAACAATATGAGCATAAATCAAATGAACTTTATTAAATAAATGTAATTATTCTAGCTAGACAAAATTAAGCTATCATCATCAATGAAAAAACAACAAAGCAATTTGCAAACATAATGAATAATTAAGGAAAAGCAAAAGGAAGAAAGAACTCTTTGATAGTGTGATAACTAATCGTGGAGGCTTCCTCCAATTCTCATGGTTTTTTCTCAAGGTGGCCGACCAAGAGAAAGTTTTTTCTCAAGGATTTGCTAGCTAAGGGAAAGGGAAAATTGGGATGGCTATGCGTGAAAGGAAGGAAATGTGATAGGAATGAGAAATGAAGAATGAATGTTACATGAGGGATGATAGAATATTGGAATGAGAGGGTTTATTTATACTAGAGGGATGGCTAGTAGGTTTGCTAAAAATAGCATACTGAATCCCATGATATGCTCTCATGCTTAACTGACCATATATTGTGGAAGGGAGTGGTTGTTGGTTGCTTAATTCATGCATGAAATCATGCTTGAATCAAGCAAGGGGTGGACGATTTCTTAGGCAAACTTGGTGTGCTGATTTTCAATTGTTTTCTAAATATAAGGACCTTCAAATAATTATCCAAAAACTAATTTTTGGCTGCTCAAAAAACCATTTCCGAATTAGGCTTTTCTTTCCTTGTTTGGACATACTTGTCCATCATGTGATACCATTTTAAATTGGATCAAGGCAACATCTTCATGACCCAAATTACATGCTTTTGTCGTCCACTAGGGTAAAAATAATCTCATGCCCATGAAACAATTAAAATCATATCAACTTCATGGTCCCACTATAAACTTAAATATAGCACATTAATATGTAGCATAAAATAATTAAATTATGTACAAAATTAATACATAAAAGCATAAAATTGCACACTTTATTAAATCATGCCCATTATCGTAATATGAACAAAATCCATCAAATTAACTATCATATTGTCGGGATTTCATAATTTTTCAAGTCAAAAAGTGCCAAAAAGAACTATAAAAAATCTATATAAATTAGAGTTTACACATGTACTAAACTTATAAGTTATTATGTCTAACACATATACAAGTAAACCTTTCTGATATACCATTCATTCAACATCTATTCATTTAGCATTTCAAATGTTCATTTCAAATGTCCCTTTTTACATAACAATTATAACTATTTTCCATATAACTGGTTCATATGATCATTTCGTACATATACTTTATATAACCATTTCATATAACCATTTTGTATTATACATTTAACACAAAATCCTTTCGTAAATCACATTTCATTCTAATAATTCATATCAATTTCTCCACTCAATGTTTCATTCCATTTATCCATTTAGTGTTACTTGTTTCATTTTATACATTTAACACATTTATCATCTGATACATATTACTTGATAAATAATTGTTCAAGGATGTCATAGCATCTTTCAGCCACTATTTTATTTATTTCTGACATGATGCCATAGTGTCTTTCAACTATGGTCTTATTCTTTTCCATCATGTTGCCATAGTGTCTTTCAACTATGGCCTTATTCGTATTTCAAGCTAATGAACTAGATCCCCACATACATAAATAGATATTAAATTACCAAAACAACAAATAATTAATTTAACCAAGTTATGAACTTACCTAATCCAAAAATGGTAACGAACCCAACATCGATGATTCTGATAACTTTCCTTTCCCGCAATTATTGTCCGATTGAATCGTTTCTTGATCTAACTATAATAATTTATTTAATTCAATTATCCGTGTAACAAGCCAATTTTTCCCGGCCCACTGATAAACTGTAAAAGTAGCATATTTAAGACCCACATTTAGTATGCTTTTGGATGATTTAGCCCTTGATTCATGTAAAAAGGTTCTCTTAATACTTTGTTTTCATGTCTTATACTCAGGAAAGCACCCGAGGGTGAAAAGAACGAGAAATGGGCCTAAAACAGACCAAATTGGGCCAAAGAGGAAATCGACACGGCCTGGACTTAAGCCCACACGGTCGTGCCACGTCCATCTACTAGAACACGGCCTGATCCCGATTTACACGGCCGTGCCTCGTTAAAGAAGTCCGAGCACAGCCTGGCCACGATTCACATGAGCGTGTGCCATGGTCGTGTCCCTGTCGCTGGAAAGAGCAATTTCATTTGGATTTGGATACTTGGAGGAAAAGAAACACATTCCAAAGCCTATTCAAACACCCTAGTAGGAATTCTACTCAGATTTGGATACTTAGGGACCAAGTAAGGCATCTCAAAGCCTATATAAACACCCTAGGGGGCAATTTAAGCGGGGAGTTCGGCAGAAGCCTTCTGCCAGGGCTTTTGTCCGGGACGGTTAGCGAGGCCAAGGAGCCAAGCAGAGAAGATCAGATTTGTTGGAATCACTCGAAGATAGCCAGTTGATCCATCCCAAGAAGCCAGAATTCTACTCAAGACGGCAGATTTCTCCTTCAATTCCTTCAGGGAGTTTTAGGGATTTCTTATGTTTTGTTTTATCTTTTCTCTTGAGATGTTTTCTTTATTTGTTATGAACTAAATCCTTCATATACTTGAAGAGGATGAAACCTAGATGAATCTTGTTATTATCTTCTGAATTATATGATAAATACTTAGTTTGTTCTTAATTATGCAAGCTTAATCCAAATTTGATGTGCTTAGGTGGAGGAGGAATAGACCCTGCCTAAGAGAAGATCTAGCATAATTAAGCGGAGTTGATCGCACGCCTAGAGATAGGGTACGAGATTTTGCCGGATTAGGGTGAAACCTAATATGGGACTCCATAGATTGATTTACTGCTATTCTAGGGGGTTATTATTCGAGAAAGAGATTTTCATTAATTAACCTAGGGTTAGACGTTATTCACCTCGAGAGAGGGTTTAATATACGTTAGGGAGTCTTACGGATCAAGCTAAGTAAATAAATCGTATGGTTCAGGATTAAATAACAAGTGAAGTCTAGGTGGATTCTTTCTGAGGGTATCGTCTTAATCAACTGAGTTTTTCCTAAAGTTATTTTCCCAATTCATCCTTTTTGTCTTTGTGTCTTTGGCTTAGTAATTAGTTTAGATTATATTAAAGCAACTTCACTTATTTTAGGCTAAATAATAAAAAGAAAGTTAGTATGAGTACTTTTAGTTCCTTTGGGTTCGATAATCCGGTCTTGCCTAAGCTATACTACTGTTCGATAGGTACACTTGCCTTCAATCGTTGTCAGAGTTAGTTTCTAGGTTTGATCATTCTCTTTATAAATTTTAAAACTCGACAGACATACGATCACCCACCATAAACCAAAAAATAATAAAATAAATAAAAGTCCAAGTCCAATTACAAAGCCCAAATACAAAAAAGGTCTAATGGCCCAAAAACCTAAACTAGTTTCAGAAAAGCTAGAAACCCTAGGGTTTCTGGCGTTGTTCCTCTCCTCGATCATGCCACCTGAGGCCCTCATCCCGAGACCTGACGCGCATTGCCGCCTTTGCACCAAAATGGCAAGGCTCGAGTCCTTCTTTATTTTAATGAAATGCATCTTTGCATCTCATTTTGGAAAATATTCTTTTATTTTTTCATTTCATTCATACTCATACCACACATGTAACAGCCCGATTTAGACCCTATTCGAAACGGTGGTTTCGGGATCACGAATCTGAGTTAGAAAATATTTCAAATTATATTATGTGTTTATTATGTTTGCATTTATTTGTGTGAAATTTTCGTGCTTTAATTTCGTCGTTTGAGTGTCCTATTAAATAAAAGGATTAAATCACGTAAAATGAAAATTTAGTGGTTATTTTTAGAAGGGCCAAATAGTGGTTGTTCTATTAATTTGGAGGTTTTATGTTGCAATTATGCCATTGGATTTATGAATGGACGACATTAGACATATATTAAATAGATTTTATATTAATTAATAAAGGTTAAAAATTTAAAAAGGCATAATATGTTAATAAAATAAAACAAACATTAAAATGATGAGATAACGCTCATCTTTGTGCCGAATTTGAAGAAAAAGAAAAGAAATAAAACCAAGCTAAGTTCGGCTATTGTTCATCTTGATTCAAGGTTAGTTTTTGTTCGGTTTTTGATAATTTTTACGTTTTTGAGTTCGTTGCTATGAAATCTACAAAGCCCATGTTGTAATTTTTGATTTTGATGAATATTTTGAGTTGAGTCATTGATGAATTCATGTGATTTTTGTTGTTAGATGATAAATTATGAAAGGTATGTTTTGAATTAACATGTTTTGTATTGGAAATTTTGATGATTTTAAGTAATTAGGACTATTGTGAAATAAATGAAATGTATGGACTTGTATGAGCATGGGTAACATTCAGACTAAGCATGGTGTGTGCAAATTTTGTATGTTTTGTGTTTTATGTAATAGGGACTAAATTGCAAAAAGTGTAAAATGTCAGGGGCAAAATAGTAATTTGCCCATTTATGTGTTTTTAGTCTAAATTGAGTAAAATGGTGTTTAAATAAGTTTAATTTGAATATGTTTAGATCAAGAACCAAAGAAAATGGATTTGGATCGGGGGAAATAAAAAATAAATGAATAGTTGTTTATTCCGTCCGTCAATATCCGAGGTAAGTCTATAAGCATATAAATGTTGTTAAATTAGAAAATATATAAATGTTATATGTTGAATGAAATTTTATGAATAATTATGTGTAATGGCCGAATATAAATTGAGCTTGGGAGATAAGATACGAGTTCGATTCGATCGAGATTTGATGTCCGAAAGACCCATACGAACCTTAGGAATAGCTAGGATACATATGTCATGACATAGGATTCTGATATGTGTTTTCATGTAAGACCACGTCTGGGACATTGGCATCGACTTGTGTTTACGTGTAAGACTCTGTCTAGGACAGTGGCCTCGATATGTCATTACATACGTCTGGGACGTTGGCATCGACTTGTGTTTACGTGTAAGACCCTGTCTAGGATAGTGGCATCGATATGTGATTACATGTAAGACCACATCTGGGACGTTGGCATTGTACGAGCCTTCCGACTATCGGGGTATCCTTTTTAATTTCGAACGGTTCAACGGGCAATGATAAGTTAAGATCGAGTGTAAATCAAGTTAAAAATACTCAGGTATGTATTCATACTAAGTTATGAAATTAAGGTAAGTTGCATATTTGAATTGATGATATGAAGTTATGTGATAAATAAATTATGTGATTGCATATTTGAATATACATGTATTCGGCCTTATGATGTAAATATATTGTATAAAGTGAAGTTTTAATATACTAATGTACAAATGAGTATTCGGCCAAAGGAAAAACTTGTGAAAGTTATATATGTTTTGATATATGAAATATATAAGTTGGAAATATGTATGGAATTATGATAGTTTATTATTGATTATCTAGAATAAATTGTGTATATGTTTAAATGTTTCTTTTGCTTATGACTTACGAAGCTATGTTAGCTTACTGTGTGTGTATTTACCCTTCGTTTTATAGATTTTGGAAGTTGGTACGAGCTCGGAAATCGTCAGAGAAAACCGTCACACTATCGATCGTTTTTCGGTACATTTAAATGTTGAACTTTGAACTTATGGCATGTATAGGCTAGCTTATGTTTTGGTTAATTTTGATGTTGTAATTACAAGCCATGCAAAAATGGCTAGTTATAATGCTTAAGATTATTCAAATTTGATCATGGTATATATGTGAGATGTGCCTAGTATGCTTTACTAATATTTGGGTGAGTTGGTTATGGTTTAAACCTGTTTTGAAAGTAATATGCTTTTATTATGTATGTGATATACTTGGTAGATGCTTGATGATATAGTCTTGAGATGTGGTTTGGTTAAATAGATAAAATGCAAATTTTATTAAAGACTAAAGAATGACCATTTCGATTGTGTGATGTAAATATATGAGATGGTTATATTTTACCTTATGATTCGGCTAAAAAGTATGAAAGATTTTGTGTATATTCGGCCTTGATCTAAATCTACTTTGGAAATGTATTTTATGTTATAAATTGGAGGATGGATATATATATTTGGAAGTGTGAAGTGACATATAAATTGATTAAGTAATGTTTATGTTATATGTTCATGTAATAGATTTGGTTATTTGTGAGATAATTAGTAGGTTGTTCAATGTATGAGTATATTCGACTATACATAATTAAATTAAATATATATATGTGCTTATGATATGTTCTCTCATGAAATAGTTATTTAGTTTTGGTGGTGTTGGTAAGTATGTGTATATAACATGCGTAAATGGTTGGTATAATATGCGGTTTTAGGTATAGATTATATGAGGTTATGAAAGTAATGCATAAACATGATTATAGTATACGAATTTGGCATGTATGGTTTAATATGAATGTTCGAAAATGACTCAAATGGATATGGTCATATATAAACATTAAATATATAATAAAAGTTGTATGTTTGATTTAGTCTTAATGTCACTCTATGTGTATTATATAGAAATAAGTTTATATGTCTTGTATGCGATGTATATGTAATTAAAATGTTATTTAACTAATTATATTATGAACCTAACTATTGGAATCGAAAATGGTGATTGATATAATAGTCAAATGGATGTGAATTAATGGTTTAGTTGTTTTGAGTACATAGTAAATGGATAATGAAAAACATGATTTATGCCTAAAGTCGACAGGTGTTTTGATTATGTGTTTGTATTTTAAATACGGTAAATTAGGCATATGAAATGGTGCATTATTTTGTGACTTAAATAAATGTATATAGCATGTTCGGTCATGGTTTTATAATGATAATGCCGCATATGATTTTGGTTTAGTGAGTGCTTGTATATTATTATGAAATAAAATGTCATATATATATGTATATGTGTGTTCGATTTTAATTCAGTTGAATTTTGAGATATAATCCGTAAATGTTGCGTGGATACATAAATATATTTTAATATGACTTAAGTGATTATATAATTGTATAAAAGTTGTGACTTGTTCGGTAATGCCTTGTAACCCCATTCCGGTGACGGATACGGGTTAAGGGTGTTACAACACAGATAATTATTCTTAGATTCATTTGTTCTTTGGGTTTTCCTTTATTCCTACAACCGGTCTCCAGATATCAATGATACGAGCGATGTTGTTGTTGACTCAGAGTCTCCTTTTGAGTAAGATATGTGTCCAGAGGAACCTCAGGACTTTGAAGATGATCGAGATTATAACCTATCTCCTGATTTGTTAAGGATGGTAGAACAAGATGACAAACAAATCCTACCTGACAAAGAGTCAATAGAAATTGTGAGTTTGGGAGATAAACAAGAAAATAAAGAGGTGAAGATCGGAGCTTGCATCACTGCAGGGACAAAGTGAGACCTCATTGAACTATTCTAAGAATTCAAAGATACCTTCACATGGTCGTATTAAGACATGTCTGGTCTAAGTACTGATATCATGGTACACCGTCTTCCCATAAGGGAAGAATGCAAGCCGGTTTTAAAAAGAAAACTCCGAAGGATGAGGCTCGACATCCTGTTAAAAATAAAAGAAAATGTCAAGAAGCAATTCGACGCTGGTTTCCTACAAGTGGTTAAATATTCGGAGTGGGTAGCCAATATAGTCCTCGTCCCTAAGAAAGATGGAAAAGTACGAATGTGTTATTCACTATTAGTGGACAATTTCCCCTTGCCTCACATCGACACCTTAGTGGACAACACAACAAGTTATTCACTATTCTCCTTCATGGATGGGTTCTCTAAATACAACAAAATAAAGATGCATCCTGAAGACATGGAAAAGACCACATTCGTAACCATATGGGGAACATTTTGCTATAAAGTGATGCCATTCAAACTGAAAAATGTGGGAGCGATGTATCAAAGAGCCATGGTAACTTTGTTTCATGATATGATACACAAAGAAATCGAGGTTTATGTCGAGGATATGATTGCAAAATCCTGAACAAAAAAGGAGCATGTGCAAGTCCTGAGGAAACTGTTATTGAGATTGAGAAAATTCCAGCTAAAGCTCGATCCAGCAAAATGTACCTTTGGGGCTAGATCAGGAAAATTGCTAGGATTCGTAGTCAGCGAAAAGGGGATCAAGATCGACCTGGAAAAAGTCAAGGCTATACAGGAGTTGCCTCTGTTGTGCACTTAAAGGGAGGTCCGGGGTTTCTTAGGGAGATTAAATTACATCGCCTGGTTCATTTCACAACTAACCGAGAAATGCGACCCCATATTCTGTCTCCTTAAGAAACTTAATCTAGGTGTATGGGATGAAGAATGCTAGAAGACTTTTGAGAAGGTCAAACATTACCTGTCCAATGCCCCATTGCTGATGCCATCTAGTCCAGATAAGTAGTTGATACTGTACTTGGTAGTATTTGGGAATTCTATGGGATGCGTGCTTGGCCAACACGATGAGTCAGGAAGGAAAGAAAGAGCGATATACTACCTCAGTAAGAAATTCACTGAATGTGAGACAAGATATTCGCCAATTGAGAAGTTGTGTTGTGCCTTGATCTGGACAACCCGAAGACTAAGACGGTACATGTTGTACCACACAACTTGGCTCATCTCAAGAATGGACCTTTGGAACGACGAAAATGTGCAAGTGTACACAATCGCAACAAATAATAAAGTGACAAGTAAATGTCAAGTTATCGTACCCACGGGGACTATAAAAAGGAATATTTATGAAATTGATTTTAAAACACTTTGGTGATGGAAAATATCCTGGTTTAAAGATGATTAAAACTAAGGTTTAAAAACTATGTAAAAAAAAATAAAAAGGTTCTAATGAACGAGTTCAATTAAGGTTTAATCAAGATGATATAATTGTGTTGGATTAATTACATTCCTTTAACGTAGAATTATTAAACTTATGTTTATACTGCTATGAACAAATTCACGGCAACTCGGTAATTTGCTAACTACTGTTCATACATACTTATTAAATTGATCAATCTCTTGAACATTTTTCAATGTCAATCCAAGCGATTAATCAATATTCACAAGCATACAAAAGATCAAGTGAGGTAACAAAGTATTTCTACCTTGAAACAGTTACATCACAATAATCTTGCAAGTTATGCAAGGCATATGTATTGCCGAATACAATGCTAATTTAAACTTCAACTACCTTAGAAGAATAAACATGCACTAATTAAGTATTGTGTCAATTAATTACAATTTCAATATGATTTAATAATTAATTCATTAGTTATCTAACAATTAATATTGCAAGAATAACTTAGGCATGATTTTACTTAATCAAGCATCTTACCGAGGCCTATAACAGCACAAACACAATTTGATAATTCAAGCAGGCAAAATATAATCAACCCAAAACGGATTAAATTCAAGCTAAATTGATTAAAATAACCATTTCAATAGCATAAATATTCATAAACATGGTTGTCAAAACAACAACGAAATTTAAAGAGATAGGGAACAAGAAGCAAATCCGGTGTTTCTCTGTGGCTTGACTGATTTCTCCGTTCTTCGTTCTTCGTTCTTCGTTGTCCTCGGCTATCAAGGCGGCTTATGAACACTTTAATTGCTGCTCAACAATGGCTGATGAGGACCTCTTTCCCAAGAGATGAAATCGGCACTTGAACAAAAGGGGAAATGGAAAGGGGAAGTTGAGAGAAAGTGAGAGAGGAGAAGAGAGAATGAGAGTGTGAGGGGTGAGTTGAATGATCAGAAAGGGGTGGCTTTTATAGCTGATTGTGGCTGCTAAAAATAGCAAATTCCATCAGCCAAAGAGACCCCCCTTGGCCGGCCACACACATGGCAAAGTTGAGAGATTCAACTTTGCTAAAAATAGCCTGGGGCAAATCCATAAAGCCACATTTTTTGGAGGGGTTTGAATGCAAGGTTGAAAGTTCTTGTAACATCCCGAAATAAGGCCTAAACGGAACAGTGGTTTCGGGACCACAAATCCAATGTTGAGAAATTTATTTTATTTATATTTTTATGGTCTATAATTTCACGGAATGATTTCGTGAAAATCTCATTCGAAAGTTTTGACGTTTGGGCACTCAATTTAGTCAAAAGGACTAAATTGTAAAAAGTGCAAAAGTTGAGTTCTACATGTTAGATGTGTCCAATTGTTATGAAATTTTAAATTGGAGGTCCTTAAAAGATAATTAGACCATTGGTTAAGTTGGTGGACAAAAATGGACATGGATGCGTATGTTTCAAAAGAATTTTTTTAAGGGGCATTTTGGTAATTTAGTGAATTAAATGAATTAAAAACAAAATTTAAATGCCAAATATGTCCATCTTCTTCATATGGACGAAATTTACCAAGAGAAGACATGTCTAGGGTTTTCTCAACTTTCCAAGCTCATGGTAAGTCCGTTTTAGCCCCTTTTTTCAAGTTATTTACGGTTTTGGAGTCCCGGTAGCTCGATTTAGCTTATGCTACCAATAATTCATGCTAGGGTTCATCTTTGGAAAATTACCCATAGGTGAAAAGTGTGTATTTTGATGTTTTATGATAGAACATGAAGGCTGAAATTATGTTAAACAACTTTTACTAAGCGGTTTTACGTGAAAACGAGTAAAACGTCATAATCGGTAAAAATACCTAATGTTCATAAGTACATGTTAGAGTGAGAATTTGATGTTGCCATAGAAGAGAAAAATGATCAGCATGTTATAAAACATAAGAATAAGGGCTGAAGTTTAATTTTTGAATATTGGGGAAAAAGTGTAAATATGTAAAAGTTTAGGGGCAAAATTGTAATTTTGCAAAAGTTGACTTAAGGACTGTTTTGAATAGTAAATTAATTAAATAAGTGAAATGTGATGTTTTAGACCCCGAAAAACGAGAATTGGACCTAGAATTGGAGCAAAATCGAAATTCGGGAAAGTTGGTAAAAAGGTCGTTTCGGCATTCGAGGTAAGTTGGTGTGTTAATAATAATGCAATAATGTCGTAATGTATATTTGAAACCTAAATTGTGGTATTAAATTGATTTTTCTGAATTACATGTTTAGTATATTATGTTGGTGAATTGATTTAATAATATGTTTATGATAAAAGGTGATATAGGTGACATGGAAAATGGGTTGAAATGTTGTGCTTAAAGGTGTTTTCGATGACTATGGTTATTATGTGAAATGGAAAGTTTATATGTAAATAATGCATTTATTTTACTTGTTCAATAATTATTTTGCTAGATATTATGGAAATCATTGGGTGATAACTACAATATGAAAATGTATGGAATGCGAAATTCTCGATTGAACCTTCGGAAAACTGAGAGATACGGACAATATGTAGCTAGGTCACACGAGTGATAAGGGAACTTCACCGTGTGCACAAGAAAGCTAGGAGATGGCAAAATTTGATATGTAGCTAATGCACATGGATGATAAGGGATTTTCATCATGTGTGCAAGAAAGCTACGAGATAATAATTTCATATGTAACTAGGTCACATGTGTAATACTGTGTGTATACCATGTGTACAAGAAAGTTACGGGTTATGAGTAGCTAGGTCACATGACTGGTTCCTAGTGTTGGACACCATGTAGACAAGAGAGCTACGAGATGGAATGGCTAGGTCACATGGGTGATAAGGGACCTTCACCATGTGTACAAGAAAGCCGAATTATGTGTGGGTGGAGCTATGTGCTGAGACCACCGAGTATCGGGCGTTTTCCGAAGGGGTTCAACGAGATAATTTACTAATGATGGTTGGTGCGATCATGTTATGAATAAGTGCAAATGTGAATGTGACCAATTGAGAAATGTGGCAAATGTACGTAGAACAATATGCTCGATATGTAATCAGAAATTGGAAAGATTGGTATAGGCAAGTGATGAACACAACTAAAGTGAGAGAAAGCAAAATTTTACAATAAAACTGTTTTGGACAGCAGCAGTGAGGTGAATTTGAAAAATCACCAAAAATGATAGAAATTGAATTATAAGTTGTATGAGACATTTATTTAAAGCTTATTGAGTCTATTTTTATATAAAAGAAACAGAGAAAGCAAAGGATTGGTATATTTTGAGATATTTAGATTTTTGTGAGACTGGTTCAGAGTGATTTCGAGATCCCCTGTTCTGACTTGGAAAAATTATTGAAAATTGTAAAAAAATAATATTGGGACATAATTTATATGATTAGATTTCTTATTGAGTCTATTTTTAGAAGAAGCAAACTATAACATCATTTGAATTCTGTACAAAAAGATAATTAAATTTTAGCAAAGAACGGTCGGAATTGTCGGACAGCAGAACAAGGGAGACTTTGAAGAATAAACTGTACTAATTGGCTAAACCAAAAATTCTGAAAATTTATGGTAAAAAGATATGTGAGTCTAGTTTCATGGAAAATTTACGGATCTTAATTTGGAGTTCCGTAACTCGAGATATAAATAATTTAATGACTGTGACTCAAGAAAACAACTTAACTGGAATTTGAATAAATAGGAATAATATGAAAATAACATGTTATCACATTACTTATTATTTTCATGCAAACTTACTAAGCGTAAAGCTTACTCCCTCCTTTCCATTTCTTTTAGTTTTGTCAGGTCAGCTCAGCGTTGGAGATCGTCGGAGGCAGTATCATACTATCAGGTCATTATCCTTGGAGTACTGGCATGTGTATGTTAAATGTTTTCAAGTGAGTTGCATGTATAGGGACTTAGTTTTTCTATGATGGATGTTGTTGTGATTAGCCAAATGTATTGGCATATAGTTATTTGTTGATTATGGCCATGAGATGTGGCTTATAATGATTTTGGCTTATAAGCCTATTTGTCCATGGTATGTGTTAATGTCTTGTTATGTGGTATAAGTGATTAAATAGATGACAATTTCAAATGCATGTCTTTGAAAAGTTTTAAATTTTGGGCGAAATTTGATAACCCCGTTTTGTATGATTGTGAATGTTGAAGTACGGTAACACCTCGAACCCTGTTCTGGAGTTGGACACGGGTGAGGGGTGTTACAATTCTTCAAGGGCTTTTTTGCAAGATTATTTAGTCAGCTAAATGCTGAATTGGGTCAGCATATGGACTGAAACACCCCAAACCCGGCCCACGAGCCTTGACCGGATCTGGTATGTTCCTCGAGAAAACATTTGATAGGAAAAATTCGAGTGATTTTGAAGAAAGATTTGCTTATGTTGGGTTCAATTGAAAACTTCGTTAATTTTGCAATCAGGGATTTATTAAAAACTTTGTTTCTACATTAAAAAGACATGCCGATTTTGGTTTTAAAGATTTTACTTTTAAAATAAAGAATCAATTGAATTTAAGTGTCAAAACATTTAAAGATTTATTTTTATAAAAATTGTTTTAATCTCGATTTGACATTAATCATTTCGTAATAAAAGAATTAAAATGCATGCATGAAACAGTTCATACTATGGCCTTATTACATCAAAAACAAACCCAAAATAAATTTAAAGTACTTAAGCGAAATAAAATGTCCAAATAATAAAATTCGTGCTGAGCATGGCCACCACTAAGCTCCTGCCGACCCGGTCCATTACTGAGCGTCACCTGAAAAATATTCCCACAACGGGGTGAGTCAACAGACTCAATGTGTACAACCAACACTAAGTCCAAACAGATTCAGGCATATCAGAACATACATACACATATAGCATTTAAATAAAATGATGCAATCCCGAACCCAATCCTAGATGCCATCCGCTACACATCACCCGTACCAACCTGCACACCGTGCGGACTACTAAGTCAACCCTCCATCCGCTACACACCATCGAAGGCAGTCGCTGCAGTCGACGTGCTCATCGCCCTTATAAAATTCGTGGCATAGCCACCAGATAATTATTTTGTGACATGAGTCACCACATTCAGATAATGTGACCGAAGTCACCACATTCAGATATCATGGTAAAGACCACCAGATCACTTCCCCTTATCATAATTTCCCATATGTCCCATGTCATACAAATCATGCAATATCATGCCTTATTTCACATTCTTATCACATTCACTTATGTGCCATAAATTATACTCATAGTAGGAGTAGGTAAACGTACCTGAGTACCTTGTTCCATTGCATGGTACTTTAGCCATGTTCTTACACTTTCATATTAACACATTTATTAAGATAACCATAAATCTATTAAGGCATGGTGTGGGGTACACACCTGATTCACTTAGCAAGTTCACTGAAATCCCGAAACCCTGTCTATCGCTTTAGATCTTTAACTCCTATATTCGGCCAACCCTAACATGTTAGTAAAGAGCCATTCGGCTGTAAAACCGAATCCCGAAGGATTAATCGCAACCAAAACTTACCTTGTTGCCGATTGGATTAATCCTGAAACTTTTCTATGTTCCTTCTTGTAATCGGCCAAGCACTAGATCACTTCACAGGTTAGCTTTCGGCTTTTAAACGAAGTAAGAAACAGATCTAAATACCATAATAGGGCCTTGGCCGATTGTACATATGTACTTACCTTACGATTTGAAATCCCGAAAACCTTGTGTACCACTGTCGACTGCCCCTAAATATCCATAGTTAGATTCGGCTAAAATAGTAACCAATATAGCCGAATATGTACCTTCACTTACCTTGTGATTCCAACTCCCGGAAATAGTCACTTAACCAAGGAGATGTCGAAATACCTATAGTCATAGGTTAGATTTAATTCTAACTTTAAATCACATAAAAATGGCCTATGGCCGAATATCCCATGTGGCTTACCTTGGATCTTAGAAGTCCCGAAAGATTCTTCCTTGTAGTCGACAATCGGCAAACAAATCCCAAAACCTCCTTTATTATTTCGGCCAAGAGACATCAAGAGGATTAGTTTCTAGATTTCGGCTAAAAGAGTTTGGACATCAAGAAAAATCAATTGCTCTTACCTTAATACCACAGTCGACGGCACCCTAGCTTACAACCACAAAGATTCGGCCTCTTCTTTAACAGTAGCGACGATGAGAAAGAGATGAAAAAGAATATTATGGAGGCTCAAGCATGAATCGACTAGAGGGGAAAAGAAAGAATTGAGAGAATTGGGGAAGAGGCTTTTCGGTTTTGTCAAACAAAAGAAAAAGAGAGGATTTGCCTAGAGAATTCAGCAGAGATTCAAAAGAGAGGAAAAGAATGAAAAATGACCTCCTATACTTCCTTAGCCGAAAATATCACCAAGAGAATCCCCTATTCGGCCAACACCATCAAGTCCCTAGCTTTTCTCTTCATCTCTTCATTTAAAATTAATAAAAAAAAATAATCCACATTTATCTCTTCTTTATCTATTCAAAATAAAAAGGAATTAATCCACAATTATCACACCCTTTAGCCGAATTTTAAAGAGGATAAAACTCATCCCTTTAGTGCCTTAATGCCGTCCACTACCTCCACCTTTCCTTGACGCAAACATGCAAAATAAAAGCCCCAAAATATTGCTTCCCACGCGACTCGAACCTTGGCCCATTTGCACCTGTTTGTGGCGTCACTTACAGAGGCCCTAAGTGGCGCCTCCAAGCCACTTAACCAAGCCTATTTATGTGTCATATTTCACATACAATTTCTCTTAAAGCCCTACTAAGCTTAGCTCCCTTATTAAAACTTAAAATTAACTAATTTCTAAGGCATTCACCTACACACTAAGGTTCACAAAATTCATAGAACACATTCAGAATATTCATAAGCATGCTACTTCACACAATTTAGCAATAACGCATAAGCCATAATCCAAGATATTACAGTTCTACCCCCTTAAAAATAATTTCGTCCTCGAAATTACCTGACTGAAATAAGTGAGGGTATTGCTGTCGCATTGCCTCTTCTGGCTCCCACGAAGCTTCTTCCGATCCATGATTTCTCCATAACACTTTGACTAAAGGAACTAACTTCCTTCGTAACACTTTCACGTCTCGTTCTAGAATCTGAATCGGCTCTTCCTCGTAGGACAAATCTGGCCTTAGTTCCACCTCTTCAACCGGAACTACATGAGATGGATCCGATCGATAACGATGTAGCATGGAAACATGGAATACATCGTGCATCTGCTTCAACTCCGGTGGCAAATCTAACTGGTATGCCACTGGTCCAACTCACTTCAATACCTGATAAGGTCCTATAAACCTTGGACTTAACTTCCCTTTCCGACCAAATCTCGTTACCTTCTTCCAAGGCGAAACTTTAAGAAACACTTGATCTCCCACATCAAATTCTATTTCCTTCCGCTTGAGATCCGCGTACGACATTTGCCTGTCAGATGCCTCTTTTAACCGTGCCCGAATTATCTCAACCTTCTCTTTGGACTCTGCCACAATCTCTGGACCCAAAACTTGACGTTCCCCTAATTCCGTCCAACACGTAGGAGTTCGACACTTCTGTCCATACAATGCTTCATACGGTGCCATCCGAATACTGGCTTGATAGCTGTTGTTGTATGCAAATTCCGCTAAAGGCAAATACTCTTCCCAACCTCATCTGAAGTCTATCACACAGCCTCTCAACATATCCTCTAACACTTGGATTACTCGTTCAGATTGCCCGTCCGATTGTGGATGAAAAGCCGTAGTGAAATCCAACTTGGTGCCTAAAGCTTGATGTAGTGCTCTCCAAAACCGAGAAGTAAAACTTGGGTTCCTATCCGAAATGATAGACACCGGCACTCCATGCAACCTTACGATCTCTGCCACATACAATTTCGCCAACTTTTGCAAAGAATAATCCACTCGCACTGGGGTAAAATGCGCTGACTTTGTCAATCAGTCCACTACCACCCATACTGAGTCCTTCTTAATAGGTGTAAGAGGAAACCCACTAACGAAGTTCATGGTGATTCTTTCCCACTTCCACTGCGGAATCCTTATAGGTTGAAGCAGTCCTGACGGAACTTGGTGTTCAGCCTTAACTTGCTGACACGTCAAGCACTTGCCGACAAATTCTGTAACTTCCTTCTTAAGACCAGGCCACCAAAACTGTTCCCTTAGATCTCTGTACAACTTAGTACCTCCGGGATGCATAGCGTAAGGGCTACTATGCGATTCCCGAAGAATTCTCTGCCTTAGGTCCTCATTCTTCGGCATACAAAACTTTCCCTTGAAACACAACACTACGTCGTCATTAATACCATAATCCTCCAACTCTCCATTCTGCACTTGCTGTAACTTAGCACTTAAATCCCCATCCACCAACTGACCTTCTTTCACTTCATTCAACCATGTCGGCTTCACTTGCAACTCTGCCAGCAGACTTCCATCATCATACAAGCTCAGATGTGCAAACAATGCCCTCAGATTCGACACAACCTTCTGACTCAGGGCATCAGCCACTACATTTGCCTTGCCCGGATGATACTCTATCGAACAATCATAGTCCTTTAGTAATTCCACCCACCTTCGCTGTCTCAGGTTCAACTCCTTCTGAGTCAACAAATACTTGAGACTCTTGTGGTCTGTGTAGATTACTGACTTTTCCCCATAAAGATAGTGCCTCCATACCTTAAGAGCAAAGACCACTGCCGCCAATTTCAAATCAGGAGTTGGGTAGTTAACCTCATGTGGCCTCAATTGTCGAGACGCATAAGCAACTACCTTCTCATCTTGCATCAATACGCATCCCAATCCTGTATGGGAAGCGTCACAATACACCACAAAATCCTTTCCTGCCTCCGGCTGAATCAAGACTGGAGCTTCGGTCAAGACCCTCTTAAGCTTTTCAAAGCTCTCTTGTTGCTTATCTGTCCAAACAAAAGGTACTTCCTTCCTCAACAACTTCGTCAAAGGCGCGGCTATTGATGAAAATCCTTCCACGAACCTTCTGTAGTAGCCTGCCAATCCCAAGAAACTACGAACCTCAGCCACCGTCTTAGGTGGTTTCCAATCTAACACTGCCTCAATCTTTCTAGGATCTACCCTTATTCCTTCTGCAGACACTACATGTCCTAAGAACGCAACTTCCTTAAGCCAAACTTCACACTTGCTGAATTTGGCATAGAGCTTCTTCTCTCTTAACACTTGCAACACTATCCAAAGATGCTCATCATGTTCCTCCTCAGACTTGGAATATAATAGAATGTCGTCGATGAACACAACGACGAACCTATCCAAGTAAGGTTGAAAAACCCGGTTCATCATATCCATGAACGCAGCTGGGGCGTTCGTCAACCCAAACGGCATTACCACAAACTCAAAATGCCCATATCTTGTCCGGAAAGCTGTCTTATGGATATCCACTTCCTTCACCTTAAGCTGATGATATCCAGACCTTAAATCTATCTTCGAAAATACCGCTGCCCCCTTGAGCTGATCGAACAAGTCGTCTATCCTTGGCAAAGGATACTTGTTCTTGATAGTCAGCTTATTCAACTGACGATAGTCTATGCACATACGCATAGTTCCGTCCTTCTTCTTCACTAACAAGACTGGTGCTCCCCATGGAGACACACTTCCCCTTATCATAATTTCCCATATGTCCCATGTCATACAAATCATGCAATATCATGCCTTATTTCACATTCTTATCACATTCACTTATGTGCCATAAATTATACTCATAGTAGGAGTAGGTAAACGTACCTGAGTACTTTGTACCATTGCATGGTACTTTAGCCATGTTCTTACACTTTCATATTAACACATTTATTAAGCATAACCATAAATCTATTAAGGCATGGTGTGGGGTACACACCTGATTCACTTAGCAAGTTCACTGAAATCCTGAATCCCGATCTATCGCTTTAGATCTTTAACTCCTATATTCGGCCAACCCTAACATGTTAGTAAAGAGCCATTCAGCTGTAAAACCAAATCCCGAAGGATTAATAGCAACCAAAACTTACCTTGTTGCCAATTGGATCAATCTCGAAACTTTGCTATGTTCCTTCTTGTAATCGGCCAAGCACTAGATCACTTCACAGGTTAGTTTTCGGCTTTTAAACGAAGTAAGAAACAGATCTAAATACCATAATAGGGCCTTGGTCGATTGTACATATGTACTTACCTTACGATTTGAAATCCTGAAAACCTTGTGTACCACTGTCGACTGCTCCTAAATATCCATAGTTAGATTCGGCTAACATAGTAACCAATATAGCCGAATATGTACCTTCACTTACCTTGTGATTCCAACTCCCGGAAATAGTCACTTAACCAAGGAGATGTCAAAATACCTATAGTCATAGGCTAGATTTAATTCTAACTTTAAATCACATAAAAATTGCCTATGGCCGAATATCCCATGTGGCTTACCTTGGATCTTAGAAGTCCCGAAAGATTCATCCTTGTAGTCAACAATCGGCAAACAAATCCCAAAACCTCCTTTATTATTTCAGCCAAGAGACATCAAGAGGATTAGTTTCTAGATTTCGGCTAAAAGAGTTTGGACATCAAGAAAAATCAATTGCTCTTACCTTAATACCACAGTCGACGGCACCCTAGCTTACAACCACAAAGATTCGGCCTCTTCTTTAACAGTAGTGGCGATGAGAAAGAGATGAAAAAGAATATTATGGAGGCTCAAGCATGAATCGGCTAAAAGGGAAAAGAAAGAATTGAGAGAATTGGGGAAGAGGCTTTTCGGTTTTGTCAAACAAAAGAAAAAGAGAGGATTTGCCTAGAGAATTCAGCAGAGATTCAAAAGAGAGGAAAAGAATGAAAAATGACCTTCTATACTTCCTTGGCCGAAAATATCACCAAGAGAATCCCCTATTCGGCCAACACTATCAAGTCCCTAGCTTTTCTCTTCATCTCTTCATTTAAAATTAATAAAAAACATAATCCACAATTATCTCTTCTTTATCTATTCAAAATAAAAAGGAATTAATCCACAATTATCACACCCTTTAGCCGAATTTTAAAGAGGATAAAACTCATCCCTTTAGTGCCTTAATGCCGTCCACTACCTCCACCTTTCCTTGACGCAAACATGCAAAATAAAAGCCCCAAAATATTGCTTCCCACGCGACTCGAACCTTGGCCCATTTGCACCTGTTTGTGGCGTCACTTACAGAGGCCCTAAGTGGCGCCTCCAAGCCACTTAACCAAGCCTATTTGTGTGTCATATTTCACATACAATTTCTCTTAAGGCCCTACTAAGCTTAGCTCCCTTATTAAAACTTAAAATTAACTAATTTCTAAGGCATTCACCTACACACTAAGGTTCACAAAATTCATAGAACACATTCAGAATATTCATAAGCATGCTACTTCACACAATTTAGCAATAACGCATAAGCCATAATCCAGGATATTACATGGACTGTTCTGGGAAGCCCAATTGGTGGCTGGTTCAGTTCACTAAATCCGGTTCGACCAGTACGGTTCAACTGGACCCTTTTTTTCATAATTAATTAATAATAATTTATCTAGCCCAAATTAATTTGGGAATAAATTAAAATTAATTATATTATGAATTAACACACATTTTTGGACCATCTTAGGCTGGAAATAAATTTGCCTCGATACTTCAAATTGCTTCTCGGTTTTATTCTTTGAGTAGTGTCTGCCGAGCCAATTTTCGCTTTTTGTGCGAATCTGTCAAAAATAGTCAAAATTAGTCAAAAATAACTATAAAATTAATTAAAATTCATCATGTTCATATTTTTAACACAATTTAATTATTTTATAATATTTAATTATTTTTTGACAAGAATTTAACCGAAATAACATGATTTTAAGTTAAAAAGGGTGTGTCAAAACATGTAAATTTTTGTGTTTCCACACCCCCAAACTTAATTCATTGCTCGTCCCGAGTAATGCACAAATTTGAAAAGAATTTTCTCGAAAACACTTTTTAAAAACTCCTTCAGAACAACATTCTTCCCAAAATCATGAAATCAATATACTTATGCTAAAAAACAAGAAATTTGATAATTTATGCCACTCAAGTATATATCGTTCAAATTAATCTCAACAATTACTACAATAGCAAAATTAGACTAAATGTTTCTTAACAAAGACATGTTAATCGCTACCAATTTGATTTTAATCCCTTATTCAAAATTAAACTGCAGTCATTAAGCTTAACTGATGTCTTCATATGTTGAATAGAGCAATTTCTCTCTACTAATGTAGGTAACATTGGAACTTTGAATCAATAAGTCTTTAACAAGGTTGTAACGTGGCTGGGCTTAGGGGTAGGTAAAAGATAGATACTTTTAGGTTAAAACAACCCTAGACTCAGCTTGTATCAGACCTTTCGAAATAATTACCTTCAATACATCAACTTTTCTTTCCTTTTCACATGCTTTTTAGTGCAATTTACTTCAAGTACATATGCTTTTTTTTCGAGTATTTTACTGCATGTACTACAATTTTTAGAGCATTAAATACTTCTTTGCAACTCCTCCAAACTTATTTTCAAAGAATACTCTGAATAGTATTGAGTCTAGTGTTTGGGACATTTTTAAGATAATTAAGAGAAGTGGTGGCTAACTTTGTAAGGGTTCAAATAAAATTAGGCCATAAAGTCTCAAATTTGGGTTTCAAAGGATAAAAATTTCGTCATGGTTGGCTTGAAAGGCTCAAACAGTCCAAACAACAGTTGCCTAAATCATTTTCAACGTTCCATGCTTCCTAGGATTTTGCCTCAAGAAACTACTAAGTCAATTTCTAAAGACTTAAACTTTCATGCATGCCTAACTTTCCTAAAGAACTAAAATTTCATGGTATGATTTGCATGCTTTATTAGAAATATATTTCATGTCACTATTAAGCTAACATAACACTTTATTGAAATAATCAAACTTTATTCATACTTAAATTTAGCATACTTAACAAAATTCAAATTTATTGAACAAAAATATATCATATTCATAATTAAAATAAAAATTTTATTCTAAGTGGAATAAATTTCAATTTTCGGTCACCCCAACTTAAAATGAACAATGTCCTCATTGCTTAAAGTGAATAGATACTATACACCAGGTAGGATTCCAGAAAAGAGGAGGTCAGTCAATTTGACTACTTAAGTACCAAGCTCTTCCTAGATCCAATCCTAGACATGTATATACCTATTGCCACACTTTAGACTTTACTACTTGTCCATATTTACTTTGATTCCCATCTCTTATTTTATTGTGCAGAAATAAAAAAATCCCTAATTAATCCTAATCATAAATTAACATAAGAAGAAAAATAAGGTCAAGATCCCTCCCTTTTATTTATTTGCAGATCCTTCCAAATTGGACTCATCTTTTGCTCCATCATTATTGCCTTTGCGTGAATCGCTTCGCTCCTTCTTCGATAATGGACTCCATGGTTCAAATATGAAATGTGGAAATTTGGGCACAAAAATAAATGGATCATTATATATTTTCTTAAGAGCACTTCTCATTGAGTCATCCCTTATTTTTGAGTATCTCCAGTAAGCTTGTTGCTGCCATTGCATATGTTGCATTAGGTCCATCAATTTTGACGACTCATCTCGAAGATCTGCGCTAGGCGGTGGAGCTCTAAACATTGAAGTTTCAGCATCAGGTTTCGCTTCTGGTTCCACTGATTCCGCCTTATCGGGTATTCTAAATGATTGCATCGTGGGATCATCTTCTTCTTCAGGATCCTCACTTTCTTCAACTCGTTGCTGTAGAACAGAGTCTCCGGCTATTCGGTATAGGTCCCAATCCGTGATTGTGCCTTGGATGTACCCTGTCTTCTTTACATTTGCAAGAATTTCAGCTTTCAAGCACAGAATAGTTATTGTAAAGTGGAAGTAAGCAGGGCCAGAACGTTTAACAGTACAATTTTGCATCTCCCTCAAGATGATCTTTCCCACATCAATGGTCTTTCCAGTTAAGATAGAGTATAATAAGACCATTCACTCTAATGAGATTGTAGTCCCATGTGAGCTAGGCATTAGGCTGAATCAGATGAAATAGAACCATACCTTCGCGAGTGGTGTCAAGCTTTCTCTCCGACAAGTGTGGATTCCTTGTTTTGACACAGTCCAATTAGAACCTTGAACTGTAAGTTCCGTGAGAATTTCTTGCGGAATTTCAGGCTTGATATTGCTCATCAAAGATGAATATTCATCGTTCTCGAAATCAGGTAATTCAAAGAACTCATTAATAGCATTTGAATTAATTGGTACCTTGATTCTGCGAACTGGAACTTCTGTCATCTCGCTTGAGGTTAAATTCGCATAGATCTCACGAACTAGCTCCTCATCCACATTAGGTCTCTTCTCACAAAATAGTTCCCAATTGAGGGCTTTGGCAACTTGACGTATACGTGCCATAAAGTCTCTGTAGTTGCTTTCCTTCAGTGTGAAGCCTTTCTCAGGATGCATCTGTTGATTTTTGAAGATACTTTCGTATCTCACTTTGGCTTCAACATAATGGAACTTGCTTTGTGTTTCGTCGATTTGAGCAGAGGCACGAGTTCTCTTGCGAGGCATGATTAACCTGATCGTAAGATGGAAAATTTTATTTTCTCAAAAATTTGATTAATAAAAATTATTAAGAATTCAATAAATTGAAAAATCAAATAATTGAATAAAATTAAAATTTTGAAAGAAAATTAGGTCTCACCACCTTTTTTGTAAAAATATAAGAACTCTAAAAATAATTATGAAGGAAAATAAATGGCAATTTGAAGGAGGTTGGAGGGTTTGGTTAAAGGGGTTGGTGCAAGGATGGTGTGCCGATCAAGTGCTTGAATGGCGACTAGGCGCGCGGCTGATGGTGCGAGAGCATGCAACAATGTGCGGTAGGGGTTGATTCGGCAAGCAGTAGCATGTGGGACCTTCCGAAATCTAGCCTGGTGCGCTGGGACGTGTGCAGGTGCAAAACACAGCCTGGGCAGCTGCTGGGCAGGAGCAGCAGGCGCGCGTGGATAGGTGTTGGAACAGGTTTGCGCGCAGGTTGCTGGGGCGTGCTGGAGATGGCTGCTGCCAGAGTGCTGGTCTAGGCTTGCCGCACTTTTGGGGTTTCGGTTCTTTGGGGTTTTGAAGATGGATGAATGGAAGGAGAAAGGTTGATGGTATTTATAGAGAGAGAAATAAGACTTGTAGTAGATTTCTTAGAAAATTTTAATGAAAAAAATCCTTAAGTTCTAATTCTACTCAAAGTAAATAACAATTAATAATTAAATATATGCATATGAAATTATCAACTGTTATCAAATTATTAAGATAAACATAAAATATAATCAAAATAAAATTAATCCTATTTCTAAGCTAAGTTGATAAAAATTAATATATGAATTATAAATAATATAATAATATATTAATGTTTATCACATTATTAATAATATTAAAGATATTTATTCCAGATGCTTTTTGAAAATATTCACAAAGAAAGGCACCTAGCTTTTTTATTATTATTTACGAAGAGAGCGACTAAATTTTTAAAATAATTCAATTAAGTCCCTAGACTTAATGAAATTTAAAATTGAGTTGCAAATTAAAACTTGGATCAAAATTGACCCTTTTATTTGAAAACTAAAAATTTATTTTTCCATTTAGGGGATAATTTCTTAGAAAATTATGTCAAAATAAATTCCCAGAAAAGATTGGAGGGGTCACGAACAGTTCCGCTTACGTTTCAATCTCCTAGACAAAATTTATTTAAACATACTAAACCCAAAAATATACACTAAACCATTTATTCAAAAAGGAAGACGAAAAATTAAGTATCCGATAAAATGAATAAGATTTTATCCCGTTCAATTTTATCTCCCCAAAAATGTTTTAGGCGCTGAGCATTAATTCGGAAATTACCTCTCTTACCTTGGAGTTCAACAACTCCGTATGGATAGACTTGGTGAACTGTAAATGGGCCGGGCCAACGTGATTTTAGCTTACCTAGAAAGAACTTCAATCTGGAATTGAACAACAAGACTTGTTGACCTACTTCAAATTCTCGAACTTGAATGTGGTTGTCATGCCATTTTTTGAGTCTTTCTTTAAGTAATTTGGCATTTTCATATGAGAACATTCAGAACTCTTCTAACTCATTGAGTTGGAACATCCGTTTCTTTTTCACGAGATTAGGATCCAAATTAAGCTGTTGAAGAGCCTAGTAAGCTTTGTGCTCTAACTCCAATGGTGGATGACAGGCTTTCCCAAAGACCAACCTATAGGGTGACATCCCTAAAGGTGTCTTGTATGCTGTTCTGTAAGCCCATAAAGCATCATCTAATCTTGTGGACCAATCTCGTCGGTTCAAGCAGACTATCTTCTCAAGTATGCCTTTGATCTCCTTATTTGCCAGTTCAGCTTGCCCATTCGTCTGCGGATGGTAAGCTGTTGTAACCTTGTGTTTCACTCCATGCTTGTCTAATAACCATTTTAACCATTTGTTCACAAAGTGGGATCCTTCATCACTAATGATAGCTCTTGGGGTTCCAAACCTTGTGAACACATGCTTCTGCAGAAACTTCATCACAACCTTAGAATCGTTTGTCAGATATGCCTCAGCCTTGATCCACTTAGACACATAGTCTACTGCTACTAGTATGTACTTATGACTACAAGACAGAGGAAAAGGACCAAGAAAGTCAATACCCCATACATTGAACAATATGGCAGAATATGAAGCATGCATCGTGGATACCCGCGTAGTCATAGAACACAAGATCAAAGTACTAGAGGTATATGAGGATTCTGTACTAGTGATCTATCAACTCAAAGGTGAATGGGAGACAAAAGATCCCAAGTTGATTGAGTATATAAATCTGGTCCTGGAGTTAGTTAAAGAGTTTGATGACATCATCTTCTGCTACCTTCCACAAGATGAAAATCAGACGGCTGATGCCCTGGCTACTCTAGCTTCCATAGTCAAAGTGAACAAACAAGAGGATGTAAAACCTATCGAGATGAGTATTTATGAGGCTCCAATCCATTGTTACAACATCGAGGAAGAAGAAAAGGATGATCACCCTTGGTACAATGATATACTGTGATATGTGAAGAATCGTGAATACCTTGATCAAGCAATAGAGAATGATAAAAGGACGTCGAGAAGACTGGCCAACGACTATGTTTTAGATGGGGAGATCCTATATAAAAGAAGAAAGGATCAAGTGCTACTAAGATGTGTGGACGCTGTTATGGCCAAGAAAATCTTGGAAGAAGTCCATGAGGATGTCTGCGAAACACATGCTAATGGTTTTACAATGGCCAGACAAATCATGAGATTTAGATATTATTGGTCCACCATGGAAAGAGATTGTATCAGTTATGCCAAGAGATATCATAAGTGCTAAATTTATGGAGACAAAATCCATCTGCCTCATTCACCTCTTCATGTTATGACTTCTCCATGGCCTTTCTCTATGTGGGGCATGAATGTCATTGGGCCGATCTCGCCAAAAGCTTCCAAGGGCATCGATTCATTTTTGTGGTCATCGACTACTTCACCAAGTGGGTAGAAGCCGCTTCTTACACCAATGTCATGAAATCGACAATCAGCAAACTCTTGAAGAAAGAGATCATATGTCGATATGGAATGCCAAAAAGGATTATATCTAACAATGTATTAAATTTAAACAACAGTAAGATAGCGGACTGTAGTCAATTCAAGATCAAACATCACAACTCATCACCATATCGCCCAAAAATGAATGCTGCAGTGGAGGCAGCCGATAAGAACATTAAGAAGATCATGGGGAAAATGACAGAGCTTTATAAAGATTGGCATGAGAAGTTACCGTTCGCCCTCTATTCTTATCGAACATCTGTCAGAACCTCCACCGGGGCTACGCCTTTCTCATTGGTCTATGGAATGGATGCGGTTTTGCCCATTGAAGTCGAGATTCCTTGTGACACCCCAAACCCGGCCTAGAAGTTAGGCCCAAACCTGGTGTGGCATATTGAAGAGTTTTTCGAAAACCATGCTTTCATTAGAAACCCTTCTTAAAGAATTTAAAACTTTCTGCCATGTAAAACCTTAGATTTCGTTTGCTTATTTTCAAAACGCAGTTTATTAAAAGTCATTCTCTTGCAAAAACATTATTACTTTCAAAACGTTGTTTATTGCGGAAGTTTGATTTAAACATTTGCGAATACGTGATATTTTGAAAGCAGTGGTTATAGTTTTAAAAACCCGTGTTTAACAGACCAGCAGTTTGTAATTTAAAGAAATACCAAATAAAAGTTAAAAAGAAAAACCCAATAGCCTTACTACAAAAATTATTAACCCAATAATTTAAAATAACTAAATTAAACTAAAATCGCTAAGTTTAGTCTTTAAACCATATCCGACGTGTGGCCACCTCCGAGTTCTCCGTAGCTCCAAATCCTCTAAGGCTGGGGATTACCTGCACGGTTAAAAGAAAGGGGTGAGTTACGAGAACTCAGTGTGTAATCCCCTGATACGGTCACAGTCTGGGCCTAAGCCCTATTCGGTAACGGTCTGGGCCTAAGCCCTATTCGGTAACAATCTGAGCATAAGCCCCAAAATCATATCAATGCAATGAACATGTACCCAACCCATACCAACCAAACTCTCCACCCGTACCAACCAATCAATCCATGTGGGGACCATGTCGACCCACCCAGCCAAACTCTCCAATAATGCAGCCTAGCTGCTAATAACGGTATACATGGCTGAGCTACTAAAATAAGAATATGTGGCGATGCCACTAGAACGGTACTTCCTCCAATCAGCAAACCCAACCCAATGCAATATGTTATGTGTACAGTGTATTACGATCATATATAGATATATAAAAATCACATAGACAACATTTAAACTTCCATTAAGGGTATCACGGTCATTTTGTCGTTTAGGGGTAAAACAGTAATTTCACCCCTCGGGGGTATTTTGGTAACTTTACCCATCGAGGGTATTTCGGTAATTTTTAAACCAAGGGTATTTCAGTAATTTTGTAAACTAGGGGTATTTCGATAATTTCACAAACCAGAGGTATTTCGGTAATTTTGTAAAGCATGGGTATTTCGATAATTTTGCAAACTGGAGGTATTTCAGTAATTTCACAAACCAATGGTATTTCGGTAATTTCAAAAACCTAATGTATTTCGGTAATTTCACAAACCGGGGTATTTCAGTAATTTTGTAAAGTGGGGGTATTTCGGTAATTTTACAAACCAGGGGTGTTTTGGTAATTTTACAAATCGGGGGTATTTCGGTAATTTTGCAAATCAAGGTTTTTCGATAATTTTACAAATCGAGGGTATTTTGGTAATTTTACAAATCGAGGGTATTTTGATAATTTTGCAAATTGGGGGTATTTCGGTAATTTCACAAATCGAGGGTACTTCAGTAATTTTACAAGTCGAGGGTATTTCAGTAATTTTATAAACCAAGGGTATTTTAGTAATTTCATAAATCAAGGTATTCTAAACAGAAATAACGATGCGAATTGGCCTAGGGCCCATTCTTGGCCCAAATGGACCCACAAGCTCATGTGGCCCATTTAGCCCAAATCTAGCCACAGATATGAGATTCACATAGACTAGTCCAATATCTACTACACAATCATACAATTATTCATATGGGCCCACTTGGCCCAAGGCAACCTAAACCCATGAGAACACTCATGAGGGCCTCAACTATCGCGTCGAAGCTCCCACACGTGCGCTCGTACGCTCATGTGGCTACCATCGCTGTGTGACCGGCATTTCGGCATTTGCCGCTTTACAGCTAGAGTAGTGCGAAATACACACCTGATAGGAATCTGGAGTTAATCCGCGCTCCGAACACTCCTATGCCCAAAAGCCAACCAAGGTATACTTACTGTCCTCATAGATTTCTTTATTTAAAGCCAACTTCTTGCCTACTCTCAAGCTAGCTTCCCGATGTGGGATCCCTCATTCAGCAGAGTTTAATACCAACACAACCACCTGTCGCCCCAACTTATCAAAAATAAATATCCCTTTTTGCTTGCAATGGGATTCGAACCCTTGCCTTCTCATATGCTCCAGACGCTACATGCCACCACAACACAAGCTCCTTTTTGTGACTCAAAGCATGAGCAACTAAATATAAGCCTATGGGCCAATGTCTAAGTTCATTTAAAAAGAAATCAAAATGAAATGCAAGTGCCAAGACTTGAACCTTGGACCCCTTGCTTCCTCTATGGCATCACTTCCTTGTCTCCCATGTGGCTCCATTTTCCACTAGACCACAACTCTTGTTGTGTCATTTTTCTCCACATTTTATTCTTAAAGCCTACTTACTAACTCCCAGGGTTTTATTCACCTAAAACCAAAATTTTTCCTAAAGCCCAGGTTTGATCCCGAGACTTCATGGAAGCCCCCTAACCTTCCAAAATCACTCACCTAATAGGTCCAACTTGTATTAGAGCCATTCTCTTGTTCTCAAAAATTTTAAACGCTCATGTGCCCAAGTCCCAATAGGCCCAATTCTACTAGGCCCAAGTTCGGGGCGTTACATTCCTTCCCTCTGAGTTTTGTCAGAGTTGAAGTTAGATGAAGCAGAATGGATCCAATCTCGATATGATCAGTTGAACTTGAGTGAAGAGAAAAGGTTGAAAGCTATCCGTTATAGTCAGATGTACCAAAAACAAATGATGCAAGCTTACGGCAAAAAGGTTTGCCCTAGAAAATTCCATGAGGGAGACCTTGTATTGAAAAAGGTCTTTCCCATACAAAAGGACTTCAGAGGAAAATGGATACCAAACTGGGAAGGACCTTATGTGGTAAATAAGGCATTTTCTAGAGGAGCGCTGATTTTGAACGAGATGGATGGCAAAAATCTACCTAACCCTGTGACTTCACCTAAAAAAAAGGAGAGGCCAAGGCGAAAACTCGCAAAAGGGTGCCTTGAAACCAAATGGGTTTTGAGTTGAAAACCCACGAAAAGGTAGCTCAAATTTTGATCAAAGATTGAACATGTGGTAGTTCCGTCTACTCAGAAGGAGAGATGTTACATCTTGGGGCATCAAAAAAGTACTCTAGATCTCCTAAACACATATCAGGCTCGAAATGGTCCTCAAGAAGTTTGCGCAGAGAAGCTCATGCTGCGATATTTGGGGCACTTATTTTCATCTTATTCATTTTGTGTTTTGGCAACGTTTTCTATTTTGATTAATCTATTCATTTTAATTTTTGCTCTTAATAAATTTCAATCTTGTCCATTATTACAACCTTTTTCAAGCATTTTTACATTGAAATAACGATTAATGACTAACAATATTCAAGTAAAAGGATTTCTGCATATTGCTTTGAAAGGTTTTCTAAATAATATAAGGACTTGAAAAAGGACCACTAATCAGAACTAACCAAATCTAAGGGTTGGAAATATTTGGGAACGAATAGCTTAGATTGTGATTATTTCTTTGGATTTTCTGTCAAAGATACCAAATCTGAACAAGAAGGCATGGTAACACATCAGTAATGGGACCTTGGCGAACAATGAGCAATGTCAACCTAAGCATTAAAAAGGGAATCATTCTCGAAAAATGACATTCTACATGCAAATATCATTCATATACATCTAGTTAAGAGCATTTGATTCATTCTGATCATAATATCCTAATCGCTTGGCATAAATATAGGCCCATGAAATGGATTCTACAAGTCATGTTCCCCAAAGAATAGTGTAACAAATCAGTGAAACCACAAATCTTATACCTCTAAATTTGTAGTGGGACAGGTTGAAATCACCATAACAAATCTTCTCTCCTTTAAGTTACAGTAGAGCATATTGAAAATAGCGAATCTTATCTCTCTAAAGTTGCAGTAGAGCAGATTGAAGCTACAAATCTTATCTCATTGAAGTTGTAGTGAAGCAAACTGAAGATAGCAAATCTTATCTCCTTGAGGTTGCAGTGGAGCAGATTGAAGCTACAAATCTTATCTCGTTGAAGTTGCATTAGAGCAGACTGACACGACAAATCCTATACCTCCGAAGTTGTAGTGGGTCGGATTAAATCTACTGTAGCGAGTCTTGTTTCCCTGAAGTTGCAGTGGAACTGTTACAAATCTTATCTCCATGAAGTTGTAGTGGAGCAGATTGAAGCTACAAGTCTTATCTCCCTGAATTTGCAGTGGAGTAAATTAAAACTACAATTCTTATACCCCTGAAGTTGCAGTGGGTTAGAATGAGGCTACTTGGAAAAGAGAAGCACCGAAGAAGTCGAGATTCGACAAGACCAGACAAAATTGACCCTTATTAAAGTCTTTGCTCCATTCTCGTTACACGTCAACAAGAAAAGAGGGGCAACTATAACAAGCCAATTTTGCTCAGCCCACCAAAAATAAATAAATAAATAAAATTCCAAGTCCAATTACAAAGCCCAAATACAAAAAAGGCCCAATGGCCCAAAAACCTAAACTAGTTTTAAAAAAGCCAGAAACCCTAGGGTTTCTGGCACCGTTCCTCTCCTCGATCACGCCACCCAAGGCCCTCGTCCCAATAACTAAAGCGCCTTGCCGCCCTTGCACCAAAATGGCAAGGCTCGAGTCCCGTCCTCGTCGTTAACCCTCTATCGCCGCCTGCAAAAAAAAACAAGGACAGTAGAAAGAATAGTAGCAAACAGTAGATGGCAGAAACAAAATAAAAAGAAAAATACGTATAATCGATTATAAAATTCGGATTCTAAACTATATTTTTGAACACAAGGCAATCAGAAAAAAACAACTTTTAAAGAAAAATTTTAAAAGGTGACTTCTTTATTTTTTTTTATCTATTTTTTTAAAAAGGCATAAAACAAAAAGAAATCGAAAACTCATCGTGTCGTTTTGCGTTCCACCGCCGTGAACAGACGAGAACACCTTCCTCGATGACAGATGGCTCCCTTCGGTGAGACGGCGGAGAAATCGAAGGGACTTCTCAAATTTTCTTACCTTTTCGTCGAGTTTTGGGAAATACCAACTCCATATTTGGGTTCTAAGAGCCGAAACGATCAAAAATGGGGTCGTTTTATGTTTTTCGGCCATTGGGAACGGTAGAGGCCGTCACCGGCGATTGGTGGCCATCGTGGAGGCTCATCGGACCGGAGGGCCGGGCTAAGGGCTGGTGGAGAGAAAAAAAGAGAGCTCAATAAACACTTTTTTTATTTATATAGCCCTATAAAACGGCGTCATTTTAGGCTTAAGTTTCAGAACCTGCCAACCCGACCCGACCCTAGCAGGATTTGCGTCTTTTTTTAAAGGGGGTCTAATTGCTACTTTGGCCCTTCCGCTTTTTTGCTACTTTCAATTTCGTCCTACTGTTTATTGTTTTTATTTTCACCCCTTTTATTTTGTTTTTTAGTGAAATTTAGTCCCTGGACCACTGTGGACGGTTTAAGGGATGACACGTGTCCTAGGGTTTGGAATAATTACGTATTTGGTCCCTATCCTTTTTAGCGCATTTTATTTTAGTCCTTTATTCTGTTTTATTATTTTAATTTATTTATTTTATTATGGTTTGTACTTTTAATTTTGTTCAAATTATGATTCAGTCCTTTATTTATTTAATTTCAACCTTTTATTCATTTATTTAGCATTTAAAATTTATATTTATATATTTTATTTTATAAATCTATTATATCATGTGTTTATACATTTTATTTTATTTTACCCTTGTTATTATCATTATTATTTTATTTATCCATATTAGTACTATGACAGTAATCACAACATGATTACCGCTTAATTTTTTTTTATTATCATTATAGATGCATCGATATTATTCCTTAGTATAGCATTTCTTTGGTGTTTATCTTCTTATTCTTCTTTATCTACTTATTTATTTATTCATTCGTTTATTTATCGTTTTAACGTCATCATTTCATTTTTTTTCCACTATTATTTTATTCCGCTCTCGCTAAATCACCATGTCATGTTTTGTGTTCAAATATATCCACCCGTTTACTAGGCCTAAATGTGTTAAAATATATATATATCTTTATCATTTTAAAAAAAGGTTATATTCGTTCCACCTAACATATAAGAAAGATTCAAAACCGAGGCAATGTTCATTGTTTTTGGGATTCGAAGAGTCGTGCTCCTAACTTACAGGGTATGGCATCTTCTTAGAATTGAAATAATCAAATATCCTATTTAAAATAAAAAATGAGATATAAGTAATGATTAAACGGCGATTATTCTTGTTTTCGAGGATTTGAGGCACCATGTCCTAACTTACGGGGCACAATATTCTCTTCTCGACTAACTTGAAATAAGGCCTTTTCGTGAAAATTAATCTAGTTGACCGATATTTTATCATGCAAAGAGGGATCATATTTTAAAATTGCTTCGAATTTTCAATTTTCGACATCAAAACATTGAGTAACCAACTAGGTACTAATTTTGGGTGTTATGAGGGTGTTAATCCTTCCTCATATGTAACCGACTCCCAAACCTATATTCTCTGATTTCGTAGACTAGAAATTATCTTTTTAGGAAAATCTAATCTTTTATAAAGATGGTTAAAATTTGAGGTGACCCGATTACACCTAATAAAAAGGATCGGTGGCGACTCCATTTTAATTTTTTTAAAAAATAAAAGTCGATTTCAAAAAGGTTTCGACAATTTAATTCAAATACTTTAAAATAATTAAATTCATGTAATTGACCCTTTAATGATATTTTATACTATTACCCTAAATTTTTACCTTTTATTCAACTTAGTCCCTAAACCCGAAACTTTCAAATTAAACACAATTAAACTCAAGCCATGCTGACCGAATTTTCCATAGTCCCTATACAGCCCATATTTATCACATTTTCAAAAGAATTTCGTGTAATTTTACTATTTTAATAATTTAGTCCCTAAACATTAAAATCAATCAAAATTATTTTAAAAATAGTCTTATTAACTATCAAACTTATAAATCTATCACCAAACTTCAAAAACATCACAAATTCATTAATGGAATAAATCAAAACATTTAACAGTTTTATGAATTAGTCCCTGGGTTAGCTAGATTAAGCTACAACGATATCAAAAATATAAAAAAAATCATTAGAAATGGACTCAAAACACATACCATGCAAGGTTTATTTAGCTTGGCCAAAACTTCCATTATTCACCCATGGAGTATTCAGTTTTTTAACAAAATAAAATAAGGAAGAAGATGATGTTTTCATCTTTTATTTAATTTTTACTTATTTATCTAATTATCATTTTAACCATTAAATTAACCAAAAATTTCCTATCATGCCAAACCAAACCGTCCACTACAAAAACATATGGTCTAATTACCTTTTAAAGCCTTCAATCCATACTTTTATATTCATTTGACACAATTAAACCTATAGCAATTAATTTTTGCAACTTTTACAATTTAGTCCTTTTTCCTTAATTAACTATTTAAACATTAAAATTTCTGAACCAAATTTCAATATCCCCATATAATCACTCCGTAAATATTTAATATAAATAATTACAGGCTTGTTTTATAGAAACAAGGTCCCGATACCTCGATTTCCAAAACCACTTGACTTTAGGGACAAATCACTTGTATTTAAATGTTCGTTCAATTAGCTAAAATCATTAAATTAAAATTTAATAATAATATCACATTTGACTCATAAATATGGACTCACTCGTCGGATTTGTGGCCTTGAAACCACCTTTTTTGACACCATTGTAAGATGAGCTTTTACATTTTTATGCAAAAAAATTAAAAGACATGTAAAGAAAAGCATTCAACAAGCAAATCTAAAGCAATAAATATAAAAGGAACAAACTTTAACAAATGAAAAGTAAAAGAAATTGAAATACATTAAACTAAATCTGAAAATGTTTTACAACCAAGGTATATGAACTAAATGTGCAAATAAACCTAAGCTACAATGATAACAAACTAAACTAATACTAAGGACAACTAAAACAAGAAGAAAAGTTGTTGGGAAATGTAAAATCTACAGCTAAGGAAATGAAAATAAAAAACCCTAGAAAAAGAGAAAGAGAAGCTAAAAGAAAACCTAAGGAAAACTAAGCTTAAACTAAGGAATGTAGCCTCTTTTCACTCTTAGCCAAATTTTGGTTGATACAGTAACTATTCTAACCCAATTTATGTGCCCAAAATACCCTTGAATGGGCCTTCAATGATTGTGCTTCAATATCCGCATATGATGGACCACTAGTAAGGCATGTTAGTTACTAACCAGATTGTCGTATGTGTTGGGCCACTGGTAGGGCATGTTAGTTGCTAACCAGCCTAGCATTATGGGTGATGCCATGGGTAGGGCATGTTAGTTGTTAACCATGAAAAAAAGCCATGATTATGTGGGAAAACATGCATATGTTCGAAATAACATGGAATAAGAAATCTATGGTGAGTTGTAAATATAATATCCGAGATTAACACAAGGAAGGCGTGGGAAAGAGTAAGAAAATGTGAATTTGGATTTGTTGCATGTAATACATGTTACGTATATTTGTAGCAAGTTATGAGACCACCAAACAGAAAGGTTGACTACTTAGTTGTATTGCATGATAAGTATTAAGTCTTAATCTCAATTAATGTGTTTTGGGTGAAACGTATCTGTTAGTTGTAGTGCTTGGTGTATTCTATTCACCAATAGAGAGTTATACTTAATAGGCGTATAGATACTAGTTAACAACTATGTCTGGGATGATAGAGTAAGTGAAGGTAGCTTTTTTTAAGTATTTGTTTTGTTGATGTTAGCGAAACTTTTCTTTGGGGAAGGTGTTGCATATTGTATTCGACAGATGTTAAAGTCTGCCAGGGGATACTATCCGCCAAGGATAAGTATCCCCCATTGTCGTATGTAAGAGGGTAGAAGCTCAATTGTCTCTGCGAGAAGTCTGTTGTAACACCCCAAATCCGGTCAACACACCACGACCGAATCTGGTATGTCACGTAGGGAAAACATTTTACAATCATAAGTTTGTCGAGTAATTTTCCTAAAAAAACCCTTCTTAAAATATTGGAAATCCTTGTTTAAGAAGATATTGAAATCGTGTGATGATTGTTAAAAGAAACTGATGCTCGACAATCTACTTTGTTGTTACAAATTTTATAAGAAAACGATACTTGTTCAAAACTGAGTATAATGCGTATATTCGAGTTGAAAACCACTTGCTTCCGAAGTTGTTTGACATTTACAGTTGTAAAGATATCCAAGTTACCTTATTACTATGTGAACTTTATTACCCGATGGTAACGTTTGAAAACCCGAAGAGATATAATTTGGAAAACATTGCTTCTTTACCAGTTAATTTTGTCACATTTATAACTCCAACTTGTAAAATATAAACAAAACAAAAGTAAGTAATAATAAAAACCCAAAATAACTTAGCGGCCTTATTACAAAACCAAAACCAAATTTAAGGAAAGCTAACAAAATTGAAATAGCAGTTTAAAGTCAAAACCAAACTAAGATGCATAGCCACCCCGAGTCCTCCCCGGCTCCATATTCGCGATCTATGCCTTATCTGTAAAATATAAGGGAAGAGGTGAGTCACCGAGACTCAGTGTATAAATCCCCAACCCGATAGTTCATGCACTTACACAGATCATCAGCAAACATGCAAATCATGCACCCCATAACCTATCCATCCAATCTCCTTTAACTACCCCGTGTGGTCAAAACCACTGGTGGTCGAAACCACTGGTGACCGAAGTCACAAATATCAAGTGATGGGGCCAACCCATCGTGTGGTCAAAACCACTGATGACAATCCCGTAATATCATGTGGGGCCAACCCACTGTGGTACCAAACCACTGGGACGAGTCACAATATGCATATGTGGTCAAAACCACTGGTGACCGTAGTCACAAATATCAATCGTGTGGTCAAAACCACTGGTGGTCAAAACCACTGGGACTTAGTCACAAATCATATCAATAGTGTGGTCAAAACCACTGGTGACCATAGTCACAAATCAACTGATGGGGCCAACCCATCTTGTGGTCAAAACCACTGGTGACAGTCCAAATAAATCATCCCTGTAACATCCTGAAAAGGGACTATGCATTTTCGGTTTAATTGTACGAAATGACATATTTTATATGCTATGAATATATTTTGAACATTTTTGGAAACCCGGAAATGTATGGAAATGTTAAGTTTAAAAATGGAAAGTGAACATTTTTGGAAACATGGAAATGTAAGGAAATGTCAAGTTTAAAGAGGCAAACGAAAATTTTTGGAAACTTGGAAATGAAAGGAAATGTCCTAGAAAATGTTGAATTTTGAAGTTTAAAAGGGGAAACTAAGGCAAGGTGGCCTTAAGAGAAAAAGTATGTGAAATTTGACACACAAACGGGCTTGGAAAAGTGGCCTGGAGATGCCACTTAGGGCCTCTGGAAATGGCGCCACATGCAAGGGTGTTGGGCCTGAGTTCGAGTCACATGGGTAGCAAATAAAAGAAATTTTATTTTTGCTTCCAGAAGCACAGAGGTGGACGGCAACAAGGCTTTTAAAAGGGGAGTTTTATTCTCTTTAAAATTCGGCTAAAAAGGGGATAAATAAAGGATTTAATTTGGATTATTTCCAAGAGATAATTGAGGATTATTCTTTAATTATTTTAAATTGAAGAGATAAAGCTATCAAATAGAAGAGTGATGGCCAAGAATGGGACTCTTGGCCTAGTAAATTCGGCAATAGGAGGAAAAGTGAGGCATTTTACAATTTTTTTTCTCTCCAAGCAAGCCTCTGCCGAAATTCTCTTGTCATCTTCTCCAAATTCTTTTCTGACAAAATCACAAGTTTCCTCTCATCCTCGATTCCTTCTTCTTCTTCTTTTCTTTCCAATCCATCAGGAGCCAAAACCCCAAAGAAAATCCCTAGCCAATTATTCAAGGAAACTGAAATTTGGTGATACACATCTAAGTCATAGCCGAATATTTTCGTAGATCAAAAGGTGTTGCCGATTTCCATATAAAAGGGTAAGGATCTATTGCTTTTATCTTCCTTTTTCTTTAAATCGAAAGTCAAGATTCTAATGCCATAAATATATATTGGCCGAAACTTTGAAGGAGAACTTTGGGATTCTACAAGGAGGAAAGTTTCGGGATTTCTAAGATCTAAGGTGAGGTAATCGATCTAAGGCTAGTTCTTATGTTTAAACGATTGAAAATTTGATCTAATATATATAAGTCTATAGGGATTTCGACATAGGTATACAGGGATTCCGGGATTTGAGAATTTCAAGGTAAGTCCCTATATACATTCGGCCAAGGCCTTAATTTTTGGTTAAGATCTATTCCTTATTTTTGCAAAGGCTGAAATTAATTTGTTTAAGTGATTCAATGCTTGGCCGAATGCAAGAAGAGTATAGCGAAAATTTCGGGACTTGATTCTTAGGTCAATCGGCAAGGTAGGTTTTAAGAATACAAATCCTACTAGGATTTGGTTTTATAGGCTTTATGCTAACATATTAAGGTTACCAAATGTAGGAATTGAGATCTAAAGCAATAGATCGGGTTTTTCGGGATTTCAAGGAATTGTTAAGCAAATTAGGTGTGTAATCCCCACTATCTTTTAATACGTTTTATGGCAATATTTAATATAAGTATGTATAAGAATGTGAATATGGCTAAGGTACCCTAATGTGGTACAAAGTACTCAGGTACGATTCCTACTCCTACTAGGATTACGAAATATGTTATATTTAACATGTGAAAAGTGACATGAATGTGAATTTTAAGTATGATATGCATGATATGAGTAATATGGGGCATTAGGGTTATATGAGAAAGGGGAAGTGAATGTGGTGACTTCGGTCTCACTATCTGAATGTGGTGGCTTCGGTCACATTATCTGAATGTGGTAACTTCGGTTACATTATCTGAATGTGGTGTCTCATGACACAATTATCTGGTGGCTATGCCACGAATTTTATATGGGCGATGAGCACGTCGACTGCAGCGACTGCCTTCGATGGAGTGTAGCGGAAAGAGGGTTGACTTAGTAGTCCCCACGGTGTGCAGGTTGGTACGGGGATGTGTAGCGGATGGCATCTAGGTTTGGGTTTGGGATTGCATCATTATCTTGAAATATTGTTTGAACATGATATGTATGGTATGCCTAAATCTATTAAATTTTAGTGTTGGTTACACATTGAGTCCGTTGACTCACCCCGTTGTGGGAACATGTTTCAGGTGATGAACAGTGATGGACCGGGACGGCAGAACTTGTGGTGGCCATGCTCAGCTTAAAGTTTTATTTAATTTGGACATTTTATTTTATTTAAGCACTTTAATTTATTTTTGGGAATTATTTGATGTAATAAGGCCATAGTGATGATTTTATTGTTGTTTTTAATTACTATCTTACGAATTTATGTTAATTAAAGATTAAGTCAATTTAGTTTAAAATAAACTTTAAATATTTTGTCACCTGAAATAAATGGGTTTTCAATATTAAATAAACTTGTTCCCATCTCGAGCCCAACCCACAAACAAACTATCTTCAAAACTCACAGTTTTTCAAAGTAACAAAAGAATTATGAACCGGTTTACATCGAGGAACATACCAGATTCGGTCCAGGCTCGTGGGCCGGGTGTGGGGTGTTTCAATTTGGAATCAGAGCCCAGTTTCAAACCCTCGGCCTGGGGTTTAAGGCCCAAAACGTTTTCAAATTGAGCCCAAATGAGTTTTTGAAGATAAGCAGGGTTTTTCTGGCATGGCACCTAAGTCTCCGACCCGCAGTCCACCAGGTAAGTACCCCTAACTATCTGTGTGCTTTATATGATTATGTTATGAAGGGTAGAAATGGAATGGAACGTAGAATAGTATGATAAGTATGTGAACCCTAGGACTAGTATACCCCAACAAATACATAAGATTTAATATCTACTTAAACAAACCTATGGCTAAGTCACCAAGTTAGGGTGTGGCAACCCCTGTGCGCATGTCTAGGATTGGATCCGGAAGAGCCTGGTATTTAAGCAGTCCTAGTAACTCACCTCCTCTTCGCTGGAATCCTACCTGGTGCGTAGCTTCGGTTCACCCTAACCAAAAGGACTCAGTGAGTGTGGTAACCTCTGTGCGCATGTCTAGGAATGGTTTCGGTGGGAGCTTGGTACTTAAGCAGTCCGCGTGACTCACCTTCTCTCCATTCGAATCCTGCCTGGTGCGTAGCTTTGGTTCACCCTGACCAAGAGGACTCGGTCATAGGATAAACACAATAACTAAAACCCGAAAGGGAACTAACCGTGTTTTTATGGAAACCCTAGTTCTAAAACTCTTAAAATCATTTTTCTTTAATTTGTGAAAACTATCTCTATAAAAAAAATTTGAAAAATTTCTGAAATTTCAAAAATACCCCTAGTGGTAAAATTACAAAAATGCCCTTGGTTTATAAAATGTCCAACTACCCAACAGTTTTATCAAAATTTCATTACTTTATAAATGATCAAAAAACCCTAATTTGCAAAATACCAAAATACCTTGATTTTTGGAAAATTACAAAATTGCCCCTAACTTACAAAATTACCAAAATGGCCCTGATTTTCAAAATTGTTGCAACATCGCTGATTTGGAAAACAAATTCTCAAAAAGAATTCTCAAAAAGAACTCTCAAAGTTTTGCCAAATTTGGAAATACCCGGAAATATTAAACTTTACAAATCTACCCTGATTTATTACCAAAATACCCCCAAGGTCCAAAATTACCGAAATACCCCCGGATTTCAAAATTTTCCAAAATACCCCGGGATTTAAAAAAATTCCAAAATACTTTTTGACAAAATCACCAAGGAATTTTTTCTTTTGAAAAAATTACGAAAATACCCCTATAGGACAAATTATGAAAATACCCCTGGGTAGTGGAAAAACAACAACAATGAAAACTACAACATTTCTCTGAATGAACGAAAGTTCATAATTGCTTGATGGATGTATGTATGAATGTAAAGACTGTATGCATGTATGAATACGAAAGAACCACTCCTAAAATCCCTTTCATAAAACTTCTTCGCGGGTAATCAAGTGAAATAAGGGCTAATTCATAAAACTTTTTAATCAGATCGCGACGTTAGAAATGAGCTCTAGAGGACGTGGCCGTCGTGGACGCGGTAGAGGAAGAATGACTGTGTCGGAACCCGTTAGATCGGGTCAAGGGTCTGATAATGAAATACCACCGCCACCACCACCCCCAGCTGTTGGTGTTGAGCAGCAGGCTCAGACGGGGGAAGATGCTGTGTCGCGGGCTGTGCTACGAGTTCTTGAGTTGGTGGCTGGTGCAGGAGGAAATTCGGGAGCTCGAAAGTCTGTACCCGAGCGACTCCGAGCCAATGGGGCTGAAATGTTTAGAGGAGTATCTGGGGTGGCACCCAGTACGGCGGAATATTGGTTGGAGGCAACTGAGCGAATTATGGATGAGCTCGATCTGACCCCTAAGGAGAAGCTAAAAGGAATGGTGGCACTGCTACACGATGAGGCGTATCAATGGTGGTTAACTGTTCAGGATGGTGCCACGGCTGAGGATCTGACCTGGGAGTATGTTAAGGAAGCCTATCAAAAGAAGTATGTTGGAACCAGGTATACTGATGAGCAAAGGAAAGCATTTCTGGGACTGGTTCAAGGGAACAAGTCCGTTGCGGAATATGAAGCGGAATTCCTGAGGTTGAGCCGATAAGCTCGATGAGTAGTGGCAACTGAGCATGAACGTTGTGTCCGTTTTGAGGACGGACTAAGGGATGATTTAAGACTGTTGATAGCACCGCATCAGGAGCGGGACTTTTCTGCTTTAGTAGAAAAGGCCAAGGTAGCCGAGGGAATTAAGGATGCTACAAAGCATACTATGGATCGGAATAGGCTAAAAAGAGGTTTTGGATCGTCTGGGAAGGTTCAAAAGAGGCCTAGAGTTGATGGGCCGCGAAATCAGCAAGCTGGTACAGGATGGCAGTATCGTTCTTGTGATCATTGTGGAAAGAAGCATTTAGGGGAGTGTTGGAAAAAGACGGGAGGATGTTTTAGGTGTGGGTCCAAGGACCATATGCTCAAAGATTGTCCTAAGAAACCAGATGAAAGTCGACCAGCAGCTCAAAATGTTAGTCAGCCTGGTAGAGGTGGACAGTAGCCTCAACGAGGTCGTGGTTCGAATAACAGAGGTAATGGTACTGGCAGAGGACGTGGAACACAAGGCAGAGGTGCTGCTAATACTGAGGCAAGGCAGCCGGGTTTGGTTTATGCGGTTCGCCGGAAAGAGGATGGAGACGCGCCGGATGTTATAACCGGTACGTTCTTTATTTATGGCAAGCCCTATTTTGCTCTGATTGATGTGGGCTCGACCCATTCTTATGTTGTATGTAGTGTAGTGGAAACATTAGGCCTAGACTCTGAACTTTCTGATAGGCAGATGACTGTAGTAAGCCCATTAGGCCAAACTGTAGTGGTGGATAAGATCTTTCGGAATGTACCCCTAGAGATTCAGGGAGTGAACTTTCGGGCTGACTTAATGGAACTACCCTTTGGGGAGTTTGAACTCATACTTGGAATGGACTGGCTAGTAGAGCACCGAGCCGTGTTGGATTGTGCGGCTAAACGTATGGAACTAAGGACCCCGGAGGATGAAGTAGTAGTAATGATCGGAGAAAGAAGAAACTACCTGTCTAACGTAGTTTCGGCGTTGAAGGCTGAGAAAATGGTTAGGAAAGGGTGCAAGGCGTTCTTAGCCTTCGTAAGTGCGTTGGGTGGAAAGGAAGAAGGTGTCAGTGGAGTTAGAACTGTAAGAGATTTTGAAGATGTGTTTCCGGAGGAATTACCAGGAATACCCCCAGATAGGGAGGTGGAATTTGGAATAGACTTACTACCGGGAACAGCTCCTGTGTCAATTGCCCCGTATCGGATGGCACCAAAGGAGTTAGTTGAGCTCAAGGCTCAAATTCAGGAGTTGTTGGATCGTGGGTTCATTCGACCCAGTGTGTCTCCATGGGGAGCACCGGTCCTGTTTGTGAAGAAGAAGGACGGAACTATGCGGATGTGTATAGATTACCGTCAGTTGAATAAGCTGACCATCAAGAACAAGTATCCTTTGCCAAGGATCGATGACTTGTTCGATCAGTTGAAAGGGGCCGCAGTATTCTCGAAGATAGACTTAAGGTCGGGATATCATCAGTTGAAGGTGAAGGAGGCAGATATCCATAAGACCGCTTTTAGGACCAGATACGGCCTGTAATAACCAATTTTGGCCCGAGGTTCGTTAAGAAACTAGTACCAAAACAGTTGAAAACAAAATAAACCAATAAAATAGAAAAAAAATAAAACAGTTCATTAAAAAAAAAACCCAAATCCAAAGTATAATAGCCTTTAAATGTCCATTTACAAAAACTAGGGCCCAATTCAACAAACCTCTAAACCCAAAGCCAATTTTCACAGACCCAATAGACCTAACCCGTTGGCCCGAATTACAGACGCCCAATTGGCCCGAATTCTAAAAAGGTCAAAACCCTAAGGAGCCTCCAGCCAGCGCCGCCAGGAGTCTCTTCGCCTGCCTCGCGCGTCGGCCACACGCGCACTCCTCGGGCTCCCCGTGTCGTTCCCAGTACCCACGTGCGTTGTCCCCTTGCCTCGGGCGACACCCGGTGCCCATGCGCCTCGACCACTCCGCACGTCTGGTTTCTCGCCCACACTGTCGGCTACCACTCACGCCATGAGCACTCGCGCGCGCCCCGATCGAACGCTGGCACGCCCCGATCACTTCGCCCATCACCTGCAACGAGCACCGAGCAACAGAAACGAAGCAACGACAGAGGAGGATGGAGCAAAATAATAGAAAAGTAAATAGATCAGTGTATTCATGGCTATAAAGCCATCAAATGTTGTTGTAAGAAAAAAGGCCTTTTTTTGAAGAACACAGTAAATCAAAAGCAAAAGAGACATTAAAGATTGACTCTCCTCCCTTTCTTACGCATTCAAAAATCGACGAACAAACACCGATCTCAAAAGGTTGATTTCACCGCCGTTATTAGCTACTGTTCACGTTCATTTCCATCTTTTGATTCTCCATTTGCTTTTAAGGGTTTTCTTTACAAACAATGAGAGTGAAAAGGGATTACCTTTGAAGGGCTCGATCCTCGGTCTCTCCGTCGCCATCGGAGTAGACGAGAGTGTCGACCACCTAGGCCGGGCTATCCTGCGCCACTGTTTGTCATTGATAACGACACCTCGACGATCGGACGAAGGAACGAGGGTCGATCGAAGGACAGAGGCCCGATCGTCGGACCAAAGGGGCTGTTCTTAGGGTTTTCTTTTCGAGATGATCGGGGGGGAAGAAAGGAAAAAGGGGAGAAAATTTAGGTTTTTTGGAGGGCTAAGGCGGCAGAATGAACAAAAAGAAAAAATGGGCTTTTTAAATGAATTTTAAAACGGCACCGTTTAGAAGGCGCAGATCTGCGCGTCGACCCGCCCGACCCGACAGGATCCGCGCGTTTCCCCGCGCTTCGGTTTATTTTCCAGTTCGGTCCCCCATATTTAATGCGCGTTTCAAATGGCCCCTTGTTCCCCTTTTTTTATTTCATTTCGAATTGACCCCGAATTTTCATTTTAAACGCAAATTGCCCTTTTTTAGTTGTTTTTCAATCCTTTAACCCTTTTGTCATCATTACTCCAATCATATTTTCAAAGTGCAAATTTATTATCATTCTTATTGCTATATGCATATTAGTATATTGTAAATATTTCATATGATCATTGTCATTATCTTCTTACTATCCCTATTATTATTATTATTACTACCGTTATTATTATTCTTTAGTACTACTAGTATTTATTATTATACAGTCTATATCTTAGATGTCTTTTCAAAAGCCCGTTACGTATTATTTTATTGCATATATCGTTCACTTCGTTTATATCATCGAAAGGTTTCATAGTTATTTTAAATTCGCATGAAACATGTTCATCGTTTTACATTGATTATCACGTTTGTCTACATCTTATCGCATATGTTGGTAATTGCTCTAGTATAGAAATTATAGCTTGTATTAAATGTTATCATATTATAATCGTTCTAATGTATATGTTCAATAACGTGAAGGCAACATCGTCCCATGTATTACGGCTCAAAATAAAATTATCCCTCATTCAAAAATTTTCAAAATAAAGGCAATATTTGGGGATTTAGAAGCTCGGAGGATAACATCCTAACGTGCTGGGTGTCTATTTTTCGGTCGACTAAAATGACCAAATATCCTTCTCATACATTTGAGGACTAAAGACGATCTCGGTACCGAAGTATGAATATGTTATGTCCTAATGTGTTGGATGTGACATTTTCATCCCTTTGGAACGAGTTAAATCTTAGGACTCAAATCTACTTGAAATAACCCTTCCCTCGGGAACCTTTCAAATCCAAATACGTTCAAGTTTTCAACATGGGGACAATATCAATCGATTTGGTACCGATTTTGGGCGTTGCAAGGGTGCTCACCCTTCCTTGCACGTAACCGACTCCCGAACCCGTTTTCTCACAATTCGTAGACCAACAAAATTTTGTTTTAATAAATGAAAATGTTTTAGTAAAACAAGGTGATCCGATCACACTTAACAAGGATCGGTGGCGACTCCTTCTTTAGGTCGATTCCCGTTTTGCAAAAAAATGGTTTCGACAGCTTGGCGACTCCGCTGGGGACTCGAGAGTCAGGCCATGAATGGATTGATCTTTGTCCTTTCGATTGAAAATTTAGAAAATTGTTTTGAAAATCGTTTCTTTTGTTGCCTTTGCTTGTACTATAGTGTCGAGTCTCGTGAAATATTTTGGCATTGCATTGCATGACCGTTGGTCACACCTTTAAGTGGGAATAAGAAACTAAGCCTTCGTGAGGTTTTCACCTCCGCATGGGCTAGTGGATTGCTTCCGGGAGACATCCGTACCTACGTGTTTCGTGAGGTTTTCACCTCCGCATGGCCGTAGGGAAATGTATCCCCCTAAACCGAACTCGATCCGTATGAGCCTATAATGGGTGAGGATCGAGGAATCTGTTGGTTCAGGTACCCTTGCTTTAGAACCAAACCGCATATAGAGAGACTTAAGGGCCCACCCTAGGTAGAGCCGCGTCAAACCCTAGTGATTACCCGGATAGGTACTTTTTTTATTACTCCTGTGCTAACATGTTTTCTTTTGTTCTGATCGCATTGCATTACATCATTATAGAAAGGAGGTGTCGATTAATATTCAATTGCTAAAAAGAGGAGTTTTTCATAAGGAAATGAATTTTTTGATAAAGTGGATTGTAATACGTTTGCCTAAGTATAGTCCAAATAAACAACGAGAGAAGGCTGATAGTCCACAGAAGAAAACAAGACTTTGCTCGATAATTCAAGCCAACAAGGATTATTCAAGAGTCGTCACCTCCAGCCTCTTGAAAGGAGCTTATGAACGATCACAGAGGATAAATGAGTGAAGAGATACGGCCCGAACCAAGCAACAAAGAGCTAAGAGGGGCATCTACAAGAAAGCGTAGAAGATATGGCCATGATATCCAGTCACGAAAGAAGAGATTGGTGTTTCGCTGGGACTATAAGGACAAAACCGTATATGTAGTCCGTTTTACGTAAAGAGCTTTATTTTCTAGAAAAGTCCTTCTAATGGAATTGAATTCATAATCAGCTCCTCCCTTTCTTCTTGCATTCATTCCATGCATTTGCATTGCATTGCATCATCTTAGGAAGAAGGTGTTGATTCGCGTTTGATTGCTAAATAGAAGAATTCGTCATAAGAAAATATGTTACTACGGTCAGCTGAACATGGCGTAGGGAAACAACAAGACAAGACATTGTATGAAGATTCAAGCCAATGAGGATTGTTCGGGAGCCACCCAAAGATCATGAGCACCACGAATTGAATTAATAATCAATGCCCCTCTTTCTTCTTACATTCATTTTGCATTGCATTTCATGCATGCGCATCGCGTCACATCACATCACGTAAACCATCGAAAGAGTCTAGTGAGTCGAATTTACATCAGAAGAAAAGAGGGGAAGAGAAAGAGAAATCTGGAAATAATAAGCTATTCGGGGAGAAGGGAATTACCCTTAAGACTGGCTGTTCGCCAATAATTAGCGTTTTAATAAGGCAGAGGAACTAGTTTCGCAGATTGCGTAATAAGCATAGGAATAAATGTTGGCTTTGAGCCCATAAAAGGATCCTTTAATTCAACTGCAGACTCACCATCGAGGCTTGCCAATCTGTTATAGGAATGCCCGGTAGACCAATGGATCACGACTACGGGAGGCAATTTGGAGAAGCCAGTAGGAGAGTTCACCAAACCATCAGCAATCAACGAAGCCCAAGTTACAGGCCAGGTCCATATAGAAGGGGGAGAATGCCATCGCCCACAGGAAGGCCCACCCCAGCAAATGTTGGAATTTCTAGTGCTGAAGCTATGTTCCATGACCACACTATCCACGCAAGAAGAACGAGCCCCATCCCGTTACCTGGATCAAGAACGGTCAGCAATGACGAATTTAATCGTCGGCAGCAAGAAATGCTCAACTACAGGCACAATATGCTGGTTAACGCAGTGGAATACCTCACCTCTTTTTCAGCCAGCTGTACAATTTGGCTGGAAAACTTTGATGACCTTGACAGCAGGAGGTGGTTACCAGAAGATCATGCCGTTCGAAGGGATTTCATGCTATGGGCGCAAAATAGGATTGAAACAAGCATTGAGGACCTTATTTATGTCGGTCAACAAATGGGGTGGACCTTCTCTAACAATCAAGACGGAGGACCATACCAAAATTACACATCGAGGCAAACTTTCGGGAACAGGCAGATCCATGGGTCATGGAGGTCCGTCACACCGGAAGAAGCAGAAAGGAGTCGCAACAGCCAACTGCAGAGAAGGATAGAAGCTATCGTCATTACAAACAGCGGTAGCACGGAAGGTAGCTCAGGATCAGAAGAAGAGTGGGGTCAAGATGGAGCACAACAACCTCACTCCAATAGAAATGATTAAAGAGTGGGTTGTTGAAGACTCACCAGGGAGAGATGGTTTGTGAAGCATGTTTGAAAGGGGTCCTCAGAACGTCAGTAAATGTTATTGACAGAAACGATGATGCAATTAACGAGGCTTCAATGATACGCCCTTTCCCTCCCTGGTTTGTTTTGAACAATGAGACTGCAAAGGGATCCATGTATTTTGGCTAATCTAGAGTAATGTTTAAAACACGCTTGTTGCTTTAAAGGCTAGAGGCAACAAGAATCTTTTGTGAAATGGGCTTGTGCCCAGAATCGTTATTTTAATGAAATGCATATTTTTAAGTAAATATTTTCATGCTTTACATTTTATTTTTCATTCCTGCCCACATCATATAAATAATCATCTTTAGAATAATTTATTCTTTAGATTTTCTACCTTTACACCCACGAAAGGTCCCCAGATATCAATGACACGAGCGACGCTGCTACCGGCTCTCTTTTTAGTGAAATATGGGGCTAAGGGATCTCAAGACTTTGAAGATGAAAAAGACTTGCTAAAGATGGTAGGATAAGCAAAAATAGACTCTACCTTGTAAAAAGGGTCAATGGACGTTGCAAGAAAAAGTTTAATCCACCATAGAAATAAGACGGGGCATCATTGAGCTACTTTGAAGAATCCAAGATATTTTGCACGATCATATCAAGACACGCCAGACTACTGAAACGTTGGGATGTTGCCGAACTTGGAACCTATGTTCTACAATGGCCAAGCTAATCAAGAAGTTCGAACTACTGGTCTACTTAGAAAAGAGACGTCAAAGCAAGGAAAGACAAGACTTATGTGCTTCCTCGATGAGTAGGGCATAGATGTTACGGGACCGATCTCGTCAAAGATATCCTACCAATACTAATACTTCTTCGTGGTTATCAAATACTTCACTAAGAGGGTGAAGGTTGTTTCATATGCCAAAGTTACAAGGGTGGCAGTCATCAAATACAGATTCGAATCCAAGCTCAGGTGCTAAAAAAAAAAAAAACCAAAAGTAGCAATGAAGAACGCTAGGAAAAGACATCAGAATCAGGCACCTTACCAGTATGGCAAAAACAACCAGAAATCATTCGAAAACTGACTGAGGCTTGTAAAGGTTAGCATAGAGAAGTTACCATTTACCCCCTATGCCTTAGAACATTGGCTGGAACCTTGGTTGGGGCAACAGAAACTTCACCGGGGCAACACATTTCTTATCAATTTTGCCAATTGGAGTTGGAATTAGGAGAAGCAAAATAGACCCAATCTAATACGATCAGGTGAATTCGAAAAGAAAGTTATCTGTCACGATCAAATGGTGTGAGGTAGTAACAAAAAGGATTCGCCCTAAAATTTCATGATAGAGCATGGGAGAAGATTTTTTCCGTGCCAAAGAGACTTCGAAAGAAGGCAGGTGCCGAACTAGGAAGGACCTCGTGAAGCGAAAAAGGTCCGTTCTGAGGAAGCATGGATATTGACCAAAATGGATGGTAGGGACTTGCCCAATTTGGAGAATTCAAGTTCAAAAAAAAAAAAAGGGAGGAGAGGTCAAGGCGAAAACCTGCAAAGGGCGCTTTGAGACCGAAGGGGTTTTGAGTTGAAAACCCGAAAAGGGCAGCTCAAATTTTGATAAAAAATGGGGCATACATTAGTCTCTCTGCGCTTGAAATAACAATGAAGATATATGTTACATCTCGGGGCATTGACAAAGTACTCCTGATCCCCTAAACACATATTGAGCTTAAAATGGTCCTCAAGAAGTTGGAATAGAGGAGCTTGAGCTGCGATAGCTGGGGCACCTAGCTTTCATTTTTACCCATTCTAATTCCCTAATTGTGATCATCTACCAATAAATCTCCTTCTTGGTAGTATTTGCTAGCTTTGATCAAGCTTGTCTGTTTCAAACTATTCCCCCCAACCAATTTCCTTTTTGACCACTGTTACAATCTTTTTGGGCATTTTGCATCAAAATAACGATTTGAGGACTAATATTACTTTCATAAAAGAAGTTTCACACATTACTCTGAAGGTCTCTGAATAATACAAGGACCCGAAACATGACTATTGTTCAGAACTCATTCAGTCTAAGGTTTGGAAAGGTTTATCTTTTTGAACATTTTCTTGGTTGAATAAAGACGAGGAATTTCATCGATAATACAATCTCGAAAAACGACATTCACGACAATGTGGGGAACATTCTGCTACAAGGTCATGCCATTTGGGCTAAAGAATGCCGGGGCAACATACTAGAGGGCCATGGTAGCACTGTTTCATGACATGATGCATAGGGAAATAGAAGTCTACGTAGACGATATGATCACCAAATCTCGAGGGGAGAAAGAGCATATTGGGAACCTCAAGAAGTTATTCGAAAGACTGAGAAAATTCCAGCTGAAGCTCAATCCAGCCAAGTGCACATTTGGGGCAACCTCGGGGAAATTGCTGGGCTTCATCGTCAGTGAGAGAGGCATTGAAGTTGATCCGGACAAGATAAAGGCCATACAAGAGTTGCCGCCTCCGCCCACACAAAAGGAAGTTAGAGGATTCCTAGGGAGGCTAAACTACATTGCTCTGTTTATCGCTCAACTTACCAACCAATGCGACCCAATTTTTCGACTCCTTCGGAAGCACAACCCTGGGGAATGGAACGAAGAATGCCAAGTTGCTTTCGACAAGATAAAACGATACTTGTCTAACCCCCCGGTGCTAGTGCCACCGACTCTCGGGAGACCGTTAATATTATATCTGACGGTGTTCGAAAATTCAATGGGTTGTGTACTGGGGCAACATGATGAGTCGGGGAAGAGAGAAAAGGAAATCTATTACCTCAGCAAGAAGTTCACAGAATATGAAGCAAGATATTCGTCAATTGAAAATTTTTGCTGTGCTCTAGTCTGGGCAGCTCGAAGGCTCAGACAATATATGTTGTATCATACGACATGGTTGATTTCAAAGCTAGACCCAATAAAGTACATGATGGAATCACCTGCGCTCTCAGGAAGAATGGCACGATGGCAGATCCTACTATCAGAATACGACATCACCTATGTGAGTCAAAAGTCAATAAAAGGGAGCGCAATAGCCGACTTCTTGGCAACTCGAATGACAGAAGAATACGAGCCATTAAGATTGGACTTCCCAGACGAAGACTTGATATGTATTACAGAAAAAAGATGTGAATTGTCAGAAGAGAAGTTGTGGAAAATGAGCTTTGATGGTGCATCGAATGCATTGGGGCATGGGATTGGAGCAGTCTCGGTGTCACCAGAAGGGAATCATTATCCATTTACTGCCAGATTAAATTTCTTCTGTACCAATAACATAGCGGAATACGAGGCTTGCATCATGGGACTTCGCGCAGCAGTCGAACGAGACATTAAGATCTTAAAGGTATCTGGGGATTCGGCATTAGTGATTTACCAAATCCGCGGAGATTAGGAAGTAAGAGACTCGAAATTGGTCAAGTATCACAATCTTGTTGCGGAATTGGTCAAAGAATTTGAGGAAGTGACCTTTAATTACTTTCCACGAGAAGAAAACCAATTGGCTGACGCTCTGGCCACTTTGGCTTCAATGTTCAAAGCAAACCGAGAGGCGGAAATAATGCCTCTCCAGATGAGCATATATGAAGCCCCAGCGCATTGTTTTAGCATTGAAAAAGAGGCAGATGGACAGCCATGGTTCCATGATATCCTAGAGTATGTCAAAAATCAAAGGTATCCCAAGCAAGCGAATGGGAATGACAAAAGAACAATCAGAAAAATGGCAGCAGGATTTGTTCTTGATGGAAACATCCTATACAAAAGAGGAAAAGATCAAGTGCTTCTGAGATGCGTGAATGATATTGAAGCCAGAAAGATACTAGAAGAAGTCCATGAAAGAAGTTGTGGAACCCATGCCAATGGTTTCACCATGGCCAGGAAAATTATGAGACTCGGCTACTACTGGTTGACAATGGAAAGTGACTGAATCAGCTATGCACGAAGGTGTCACAAATGTCAAATTTATGGCGACAAAATTCATGCAGCACCTTCGCCCCTCCACGTGATGACCTCTCCGTGGCCTTTTTCCATGTGGGGCATGGATGTTATAGGTCCAATTTCCCCAAAGGCTTCTAATGGCCATCGATTCATCTTCGTGGTCATAGATTACTTCACAAAATGGGTTGAGGCCGCTTCGTTTGCAAACGTGACAAAAACCGCGGTTTGCAAGTTCTTGAAAAAGAAGATTATATGTCGATACGGACTGCCTGAGAAAATCATCTCGAATAATGCCTTGAATCTGAACAACAAGATGATGAAGGAAGTGTGTGAACAATTTCAAATAAAGCATCACAATTCCTCACCCTATCGCCCAAAGATGAACGGAGCGGTAGAAGCAGCCAATAAAAATATTAAGAAGATTATTGGAAAGATGACCGAGACATACAAAGACTGGCACGAAAAGCTACCGTTTGCCCTTTACGCATATCGCACGTGCGTACGGACCTCCACAGGGGCAACCCCTTTTTCTCTAGTATATGGAATGGAAGCTGTACTGCCAATCGAGATGGAAATCCCTTCTTTACGAGTCTTAATGGAGTCAAAACTAGAAGAATCAGAATGGGTACAAATTCGATACGACCAACTGAATCTGATCGAAGAAAAGCGCTTGAAAGCAATCTGTCATGGACAGATGTACCAAAAGAGAATGATCACGGCCCATGACAAGAAGGTACGGCCAAGAGAATTTCGCGAGGGAGAGCTTGTGTTGAGAAAGATCCTCCCTATACAGAAAGACTTTCGAGGAAAATGGGCACCGAATTGGGAAGGACCCTATGTCGTAAGGAAGGCCTTCTCAGGTGGGGCTTTAATTCTCACAGAGATGGATGGGAAAGAGGTACCGAATCCAGTAAACTCGGATGCCGTGAAGAAGTACTACGCTTAAAAAAAAAAAGAGAAAAAAATCAGGATGAAAACCCGAAAAGGGCGTCTTGATAAAAAAAAAAACAAAACTCAGGATGAAAACCCGAAAAGGGCACCCTGACAAACAAAATTGGGAAGAAAACCTAAAAAGGCATCCTAGTGGAAGAATTCGGACATAAACGGCAAGATTCGAATAGGAAGTCAAAAGGCGAGACTACAATATTTGAAGCAGACTCAGAAACTCAGAATTTCCTACACAAGAAGCTTCACTCAAAGAGATTCAGGATGAAGGAACATGGAGAAGTTTATTCGTTGGATATCTGGAGCATTTGTGATAATTGAATCTGCTTTCCTTTTTATAATGTTTTCTTTATCGCATCATTCTTTGTCAATTTCCTTTGTTTGTCACTTTGAAATAAATACGAACGCAAGGCATTTCTTTCACACCTACTTGGCCATTATCACGCATCTCGTGGTGGGTTCATTTAAATGGTAAATGGCGAAATTACACACTCTAAACAAAAAGAACGTTGAACATTACCTGGATGAGAACCTAGTAAGTATGAGAGCTTCAAAGCAAGAACAAAAGTTCAACAAGCGAGCAAAAGGGTCGATATAGGAGGGGTGCAGACTACTCGTAAAACTTGCGAATGAGAACAAAACCCAAAAGAAAAGTCAAGAATCGAAACAATGAATACAAGTCATCATGAATAGAGATACATGACGAACAAGTCCAGAGCACATGGCATATCATATAGGCATAAGAGCATTTAAGACCAAACACAAGCATATCATGACAACATCACTCATGACACATACAGGTACACCAGTGAAGCAAGAAGCTTTGACGATAATTGTACCGAACCAGAGAGAAGGAAAATATCCGAGACGGCACATTTTCAATCTTGTCCAAAAAATCAACTCATAATGCGAGAGGTGAGTTGAGCCTCGGGGCACGCCGAGGTATTTAATTTCTGTCTTTAAATTGCTGTTCAAAAATCAACTCATAATGCGAGAGATGAGTTGAGCCTTGGGGCACGCCGAGGTATTTAACTTCTGTCTTTAAATTTCTGTTCAAAAATCAACTCATAATGCGAGAGATGAGTTGAGCCTCGGGGCACGCCGAGGTATTTAATTTCTGTCTTTAAATTTCTGTTCAAAAATCAACTCATAATGCGAGAGGTGAGTTGGGCCTCGGGGCACACCGAGGTACTTAATTTCAGCCTTTAAATTTCTGTTCAAAAATCAACTCATAATGCGAGAGGTGAGTTGGGCCTCGGGGCACACCGAGGTACTTAATTTCAGCCTTTAAATTTCTGTTCAAAAATCAACTCGTAATACGAGAGGCGAGTTGGGCCTCGAGACACGCCGAGGTATTTAATTTCCGTCTTTAAATTTATGTCTTTCAATTTCTGTTCAGAAATCGACTCATTTCACGAAAGTTGAGTAGAATCTCGAGTCACTTACCGAGATATGCTCAAATTCTGTCATTGCATTTCTATTTTCAATTCCGGGCTCAAAAAAAAAAAGGGGTCGGTTCATGTTACGAAAACAAGGAAGCAGTTCGAAAGAGTTCAGGTTTATTCCATCAAAGTCCCAGTGGAGCGGTTGATAGATTGAAGCTACAAATCTCTTTACCGGAGCAGGTTCAAAAATGAACAAAATTAAGAAAAAGAAGAGACGAGTCATGTTACGCAAAAGCAGTGGGGGAGTGGGTCGAAGCAACGGGGTTTGGAGATGTTTGAGGAAGAAAAGCACCCGAAGAATCTTTACTCGGCCGAGACCAGGCAAAATTGGTTCTTCTTTTGTCTTTGCTCTATTCTCGTTTCACGACAATGAGCAAAGAGGGGCAGCTGTAATAACCAATTTTGGCCCGAGGTTCGTTAAGAAACTAGTACCAAAACTGTTGAAAACAAAATAAACCAATAAAATAGAAAAAAAATAAAACAGTTCATTAAAAAAAAAACCCAAATCCAAAGTATAATAGCCTTTAAATGTCCATTTACAAAAACTAGGGCCCAATTCAACAAACCTCTAAACCCAAAGCCAATTTTTACAGACCCAATAGACCTAACCCGTTGGCCCGAATTACAGACGCCCAATTGGCCCGAATTCTAAAAAGGTCAAAACCCTAAGGAGCCTCCAGCCAGACCCGCCAGGAGTCTCTTCGCTTGCCTCGCGCGTCGGCCACACGCGCGCTCCTCGGGCTCCTCGTGTCGTTCCCAGTACCCACGTGCGTTGTCCCCTTGCCTCGGGCGACACCCGGCGCCCATGCGCCTCGACCACTCCGCACGTCTGGTTTCCCGCCCACACTGTCGGCTACCACTCACGCCATGAGCACTCGCGCGCTGTAATATCCCGGGTTAGGGGCTGTTTCGTTGTTGCATGTTCTGCATGTTGTTAGTATGCTATGTTGCTATTTCTATGTTTTAGGGGCTTAATTATAGCCTAGGTGTATGCCCGAGTGTTAGGGAGAATTTTTGTTTTTAGGTTTTATAGGAGAGGAGCTGAGGAAGCTGGGGTTTTTATTTTATTTTTGGTGTTTAGTAGCACAAATGAGGAGCTAGCAAAGTGGCAAGGGGGACGCCACATGGAGCTTGGGTGTGACGCCAACTGCAAGGGGGAGGCCTTGTGTTCGAGCTGCGGAGAGGCCACTTTTTGTCACTCTTTTGACGGCATGGAAGGAAGAGGTAGAAGGCAGTTCAAACTCTGCCTTGGACTTGGTCTTCTCATTCAAATGGTGGGTGGAGAGGGATTTTAGGAGGTTGACTAGTTCAACACATTTGAATGTGTGGAGTGGAGAGTTGTGGGGGATTTGGCCGAATTTTAGGGGGGAGTTGGAGGGGGTGTGACGGCTTGGTGTGGGGGTAGGTGTGTGCCGAATTCATTTTGGGCAACTTTGGCATCCTTTTGGTCATTTTTTTTCAAAAACAAAGCTCTCATTTTTGTCAATTTTAGCCGAATTCTCAAGTGTGTTTCTTTTGTTTTCTTCCTTTTGAAACCGAAGGTCAAGCTCTCATCTTGCCGAAATCTTTTTGCCTTTTGAGTTGTGTGGCCGAAAGTTCACAAGCATCTTCCATTCTTTTTCTTCTTCATTTGAGCTAAGCCGAACCTATCATCCCATCTACTTTTTCCTCTCTTGTTGAAACCTTGTAAGCCGAAACTCCACTTCTCCAAACCATTCTTTTCCATTTCTTCTCTTGAATGCTCCTTCCCATTCTTACCACTGTCCTTTCATGTGTGTTGAGCCGAAATCACTACCATAGTGCTCCCATATCTTCTTCCTTCTATTAGCATCTTGTTGGCCGAAAATTAGTTCTAAAACATTTTCTTCACCTCTCTTTTTCTAAGAACCGTAAGTATCCTCTTGTTTTGTTTTTCGTTTCCTACTGCTTTTGTTGGCCGAATCTCTTGTTGTTCTCTCCTAGAAACCCTTGGCTGAATATCAGTGGTGTTGGAGGCCTTGCTTCAATCGGTTGGAATTTGGTAAGTGATTGGCCGGATGGTCATCTCCTTTCTCTCCTTATACTTTGTCAAGGTTGGTTGATTAAGGGCCGAATATGGTCATGCTGGAAGGATTCTAATCTCTTTGTTATAGGGTCTTTGAAGTGTGAAAGCAAGCAAGGGAATCGTTATTCTTTTGTTAATCGATTGGTAAGTAGGGGTAAGTACATGGTATTGTTACTATTTCAATCTTTTTAGGTTCGATTAAGGCAAAGGTAACAAAAGATTAACTGTTCATCTTTTATGGTGTAGCCGATTGCTAAGGAGAATCATTGGGTGATTCGGATTTGGTAGGAAACCAAATCATCCTAAAAGGTAAGGGTTCGATATTAACCCCTTTGGTTAATTGTTGATGGCCGAATGTCATAGATGCCTAACCCCTAATGTTGGCCGATTGTAGGAGCTAGTCATCGAAGGGACTTAGATCGTTTTGCCGGGATTTCTAGACTCGTATTATCAGGTATGTAACTAACACACCCACACTTAGTGATATTATTATTAGTAAACCTGTTTTGCCTATTAAATCATGGCAGTGATGATTGAAATGATACCCTTTTTGGGTATGAATCTGGACTCGGGTAAGTCAGTATTATTATTATGAGTTTAATGATAATTTACATGATACCATGGTTGTGGATGTATGTGACATGGGATAGGGATTAGACATGTTAGCATGATATGCATGATTGTATGATATGCATGATTACATGAGTATGGTATGTTGATGGGTGATATGTGAGGAGGGAGCAGTGATATTTTGTGCTGACGAGCACCAGTGCTTTGGTAGCACACTTTGTGACTTTGGGTCACCAGAGGTTTGGTACCTCAGCGTCTTGTCCCAGTGGCTCAGTACCACAGTGGGTTGGCCCCACGGATGATTATACGGGATTGACGCCAGTGATTTGGTATCACACGATGGGTTGGCCCCATCACCAGATTTGTGACTACGGTCACCAGTGCTTTGGTAGCACATTGTGTCTTTGGGACACCAGAGGTTTGGCACCTCATTGCGACTTGTCCCTGTGGTTTGACCACCGTGGGTTGGCCCCACTTGAGATATGGGATCGTCTGCTAGTGATTTGGTATCACACGATGGGTTGGCCCCATCATCATTGGATTTGTGACCTCGGTCACCAGTGCTTTGGTAGCACAACCGTGTCTTTGGGACACCAGTGGTTTGGTACCACATTGACGGATATTGTGTCTTTGGGACACCAGTGTTTTGGTAACACATTGTGACTATATGTCACCAGTGGTTTGGCACCACCAGTGGTTTGGTACCACACGGGGTAGAAAAGGCGATGTGGATGGTTAGGATCGGGTTGCATTAATTATGTTGCTATGTATGATATGTGTTAGCATGTTGTTTCTTCGGGAGCAGGGTTTACACACTGAGTCACTCGACTCACCCTCTCCTTTGACATTTCAGGTGACTCGTAGACGCGGACATGGAGCCGGGATGGACTCGGGGTGCACCTGCCATGCTTTAATAAAAGTTTTGCTCGGACTATTGCATTTGGGTACTTTAGCTTATTTACTTTTATTTGGGTTTAATTTGGATATGTAAAAGGCCTTTAATTTATGTTTTGTGATGTTTATATTTAGTTAAGTTTTAATATGCCTTAACAAAACAAGTGGTATGAATTTTTCTAAAACTTGGAAAGATAATGATCCGATAAAATTAGAACGCAAGGTGTTTTAAAACCATACCATCGGGTATCAAACTATGTCTTTATGGTAAGCAAATTCAAATGATTTTCAAATCAAACTTGTATTTCTCCTAAGTCTAAAAATGTTTTAAGTAACATTAAGAAACTGTTGAGGTTTAAAATGGTTTAAACTCGTTTTAACTACACGTTTTGGTTAAGTTTTCAAAATCTTCGGGTTTCAAATACACCAACCGATTCTCAAACAAGTCTACTCAAATTTGTTCAAATACACTGTGTTTTCACCCAGCTTTTAAACGGAAAATCTAACTGTGGGCCCGAGGCCCAAAAATGTTTTCAAGAGACTGTTTTAAGTATTTGTTTTGAAAGTATGGTTTGAAAGGCATGGCACCGAGTCTCCGGCACCAGTTCGCCCAGGTAAGTACCCCGTACTATTACTTGTGATTTGATTGGATATGATTATGATTTGATGGTTAGCAATGGTACACTACTTTAGAGATTGAAACCGATAGGATTCTGTGAACTTGCGAGAACAAATCCTCTTTAAATATTCATAAGACTTGCTTTTTAAACAAGTGGAATAAACACTGATGCATAAAATTCTTAATCAGATACGTAGAAAGATTAGACATGAGCACTCGAGGCGGACGTGGTCGTAAGACTCGTGGTAGAGGTAGAGGTAGAATGACGGTTTCTGAGCCCGTAGGATCTGGGCAGGGTTCAGAAAATGAGATACCGGTTCCGCCACCAGCTGGAGGTGGTGAGTTCCAAGATCAGACTGGGGATGACGCAGTGTCACAGGCGATGCTGCGAGTGTTGGAAAGGGTAGCTGGGGCAAGTGGTGGTGCAGGAGTTAGGAAATCAGTTCCTGAGTGACTCCGGGCTAATGGGGCCGAATTCTTTCGAGGTGTATCGGGTGTTGCTCCTAGCACTGCTGAATATTGGCTGGAGGCAACTGAGCGGATCATGGATGATCTGGACTTAACGGCTGAAGAGAAGCTGAAGGGTATTGTATCGCTTCTCCGGGATGAGTCGTATCAGTGGTGGCTCACAGTTCGGGACAGTGTGGCAGCAGAGGAGTTGACATGGGATTATTTTAGGGCTGCTTATCAAAAGAAGTACATCGGAGCTAGTTACATCGACTCCCAGCGAAAGGCATTTTTGAGGCTTGTTCAGGGGAGTAAGTCTGTTTCTGAGTACGAGGCTGAGTTCCTGAAGCTGAGTAGGTATGCCAGGGGCATTGTAGCCACTGAGCATGAGAGGTGTGTTCGTTTCGAGGATGGTCTGCGAGACGAGTTGAGGCTGCTGATTGCTCCTCATCAGGAGCGCGAGTTTGCTGTCTTAGTTGAGAAGGCTAAGGTAGCCGAGGGTGTTAAGGAGTCGGTAAGGCAGAGCATGGACAGGAGTAGACTTAAGAAGAGCTTTGGGTCTTCTGGTTCGTCGGGTAATCCGCAGAAGAGAGCTAGACCGAGTGGGCCGAATCAGCCTGCTAGGTTTGTTGCTGCTAGACAGGGACCGCCGCAGTGTAATCAGTGTGGGAAATCTCATTGGGGTGGTTGCTGGACTGGTGGAAAAGGTTGCTTCGAGTGTGGTTCTCTGGATCATCGCATAAGGGACTGTCCGCGTAGGATGGCCAGGATTCAGTCTGAGAGTCAGGGCCGTAATCAGTTCAGAGGTAATGGACCGCCACCGCAGAGGGGCCGTGGTAATGGCAGAGGTGGTTATGGATCTGGTCGGGGCCGCGGAGCACCGGGCAGAGGTGCGGGTAGTTCTGATGCTAGACAGCCTGGATTGGTTTATGCTGCGAGGCACCGAGAGGAGGGCGACGCACCGGACGTCATAACCGGTATGTTTTTGATTTTTGGTACTCCTTATACTACTTTAATTGATGTGGGTTCTACGCACTCTTATGTTGCCAGTAGTATAGTAGAGACAATGGACTTAGACTCTGAGATAACTTCTAGGCAGATGACTGTGATTAGCCCTCTAGGTCACTCTGTAGTAGTAGATAAACTGTTTAGGGATGTACCTCTAGAACTCCAAGGGGTAGTATTTGCTGCTGATCTGATGGAACTGCCGTTTGGGGAGTTCGATCTGATTCTTGGGATGGATTGGTTGGTCAAGTATCAGGCGAGGTTGGATTGCGCGGCCAAGCGCATGGTTCTTAAGACGGTTGATGGTGATGAGGTGGCTATGATAGGTAATAGGAGAGATTACTTATCAAATGTGGTATCTGCTTTGAAAGCGGAGAAGATGGTCAGGAAAGGCTGTGAAGCGTATGTGGTTCATGTGTATGCCTTGGAGGCTAAAGAGTCTGCTGTTGAGAAGGTTCGTACTGTTAAGGAATTTGCTGATGTGTTTCCTGAGGAGCTTCCGGGGTTGCCGCCAGATCGTGAGGTAGAGTTCGGAATAGATCTGTTACCCGGGACTGCGCCAGTGTCTATTGCTCCGTATAGGATGGCACCAAAGGAATTGGTGGAGCTTAAGGCTCAGATCCAGGAGTTATTGGATCGAGGTTTTATTAGGCCAAGTGTCTCGCCGTGGGGTGCGCCGGTACTTTTCGTTAAGAAGAAAGATGGTACGATGCGGATGTGTATAGACTACCGCCAGTTGAACAAGCTGACGATTAAAAACAAGTATCCGTTGCCACGGATGGACGATTTGTTTGATCAGCTGAAGGGTGCTGCGGTATTCTCTAAGATTGATCTGAGGTCTGGGTACCATCAGTTGAAGGTTAAGGAGGCTGATATCCATAAAACAGCATTTCGGACTCGGTATGGGCACTACGAATTCCTGGTAATGCCATTCGGGTTGACTAACGCACCGGCAGCGTTTATGGATATGATGAATAGGGTGTTTCAGCAGTATCTGGATCAGTTCGTGGTGGTTTTCATAGACGATATTTTAGTGTACTCAAGGACAGAGGAAGAGCATGATGCGCATTTGAGAGTGGTGCTGCAGATTCTGAGGGAAAAGCAACTTTATGCTAAGTTCAGCAAGTGTGAGTTCTGGCTTAGGGAAGTGACGTTCTTGGGTCATGTAGTGTCGGCTGAGGGGATTCGTGTAGATCCTCGTAAGATTGAGGCAGTTTTGGATTGGAAGCCGCCTAGGTCAGTGGCTGAGATTCGTAGTTTTCTGGGTTTGGCTGGATACTACAGAAGGTTTGTTGAGGGTTTCTCGTTGATAGCAGCGCCGATGACTAAGTTATTAAGGAAAGAGGTTCCGTTTGTTTGGACTGAAAAACAGCAGGAAAGCTTTGATAAGTTAAAGAAGATCTTGACTGAGGCTCCGGTTTTAATTCAACCTGAGGCTGGTAAGGAATACACAGTCTATTGCGATGCATCACATACGGGTCTGGGTTGTGTGCTGATGCAAGAAGGTAAGGTTGTGGCTTACGCTTCTCGGCAGCTGAGGCCACATGAGGTCAACTATCCGACGCACGATTTGGAGCTAGCGGCTGTAGTCTTCGCCTTAAAGATTTGGAGGCACTACTTGTACGGAGAGAGATCTATAGTCTACACAGATCACAAAAGTCTGAAGTATCTACTGACTCAGAAGGATTTGAATTTGAGGCAGCGTAGATGGGTTGAGTTGCTGAAGGATTATGACTGTTCTATTGAGTATCATCCGGGCAAGGCTAACGTGGTGGCAGACGCGTTGAGCCGTAAGGTTGTTTCGGACTTAAGAGCTTTGTTTGCCCACTTGAGCTTGTATGACGACGGGAGTATTCTGGCAGAGCTGCAGGTTAAGCCTACTTGGGTTGAGCAGATCAGAGAAAAACAGTTAGAGGATGAGGTTCTGAGTGCGCGAAAGTTACAAGTGCAGAATGGTGGTTTGGAGGGTTACAGCTTGTCTAGTGATGAGGTTCTGTGTTTTCAAGGTAAGGCTTGTATGCCTAAAGATGTTGAGCTGAGACAGAAGATTCTTCAGGATGCACATAGCAGTCCTTATGCTATGCACCCTGGAGGTAGCAAGATGTATAGGGATCTTAGAGAGCAGTTTTGGTGGCCTGGTTTGAAGAAAGAGGTGACAGAGTTTGTTGGGAGGTGTCTGACTTGTCAGCAGGTCAAGGCTGAACATCAGTTGCCGTCGGGGTTGCTTCAGCCTGTGAAGATTCCTCAGTGGAAGTGGGAAAGGATAACCATGGATTTTGTCAGTGGGCTACCGCTTACGCCAAGCAAGAAGGATTCAGTTTGGGTAGTGGTGGACCGTCTGACTAAATCAGCTCACTTTATTCCAGTGAGGGTTGACTACTCACTTCAGAAGCTAGCAAAGCTGTATGTTTCAGAGATAGTGAGGTTGCATGGTGTGCCAGTTTCGATAATCTCGGATAGGGATCCCAGGTTTACTTCAAGGTTCTGGAAGGCATTGCATCAGGCTCTGGGTACTCGTTTGGATTTCAGCACGGCTTTTCACCCGCAGTCTGACGGTCAATCAGAATGGGTTATTCAGATCTTAGAAGACATGCTGAGAGGTTGTGTCCTGGATTTCAGAGGTAGTTGGGAGGAGTTTCTACCATTAGCTGAGTTTGCCTACAACAACAGTTATCAAGCGAGCATTAAGATGGCTCCGTATGAGGCGTTGTATGGTAGGAAGTGTCGCTCACCTACGTGTTGGACAGAGTTAGGTGAACGTCGATTGTTGGGACCCGAGTTGGTAGCTGAGACTGAGGATAAGGTTAAGTTGATTCAGGCTCGATTGAAGGAAGCTTCGGACCGGCAGAAGTCTTATGCCGATCTTAAGCGAAGAGATATAGAGTTTGCTGTTGGGGATCGAGTGTTTCTGAAGGTCTCGCCTTGGAAGAAGGTACTGAGGTTCGGGAAGAAAGGCAAGCTAAGTCCGAGGTTCATTGGGCCGTATAAGGTGTTGAGGCGAGTTGGACCAGTGGCGTATCAGCTTGAGTTGCCAACAGAGCTTAGCCAGATTCATGATGTTTTTCACGTTTCGATGCTTCGGAGGTATCGTTCAGATCCGTCGCATGTGGTAGCAGTGGAAGAGATCGAGGTAAATCCAGACTTGACTATGGAAGAAGAACCTGTGCAGATTCTTGATCGGGATGTGAAGGTTCTGCGTAGGAAGTCTGTGCCTTTGGTTAAGGTACTTTGGCGGAATCATGGTGTAGAAGAAGCGACATGGGAACCCGAGGATACGATGAGACAGCAATACCCGCAACTCTTTTGACCAGGTAATTTCGAGGCCGAAATTATTTTAAGGGGGGTAGAACTGTAATATCCCGGGTTAGGGGCTGTTTCGTTGTTGCATGTTCTGCATGTTGTTAGTATGCTATGTTGCTATTTCTATGTTTTAGGGGCTTAATTATAGCCTAGGTGTATGCCCGAGTGTTAGGGAGAATTTTTGTTTTTAGGTTTTATAGGAGAGGAGCTGAGGAAGCTGGGGTTTTTATTTTATTTTTGGTGTTTAGTAGCACAAATGAGGAGCTAGCAAAGTGGCAAGGGGGACGCCACATGGAGCTTGGGTGTGACGCCAACTGCAAGGGGGAGGCCTTGTGTTCGAGCTGCGGAGAGGCCACTTTTTGTCACTCTTTTTGACGGCATGGAAGGAAGAGGTAGAAGGCAGTTCAAACTCTGCCTTGGACTTGGTCTTCTCATTCAAATGGTGGGTGGAGAGGGATTTTAGGAGGTTGACTAGTTCAACACATTTGAATGTGTGGAGTGGAGAGTTGTGGGGGATTTGGCCGAATTCTAGGGGGGAGTTGGAGGGGGTGTGACGGCTTGGTGTGGGGGTAGGTGTGTGCCGAATTCATTTTGGGCAACTTTGGCATCCTTTTGGTCATTTTTTTTTCAAAAACAAAGCTCTCATTTTTGTCAATTTTAGCCGAATTCTCAAGTGTGTTTCTTTTGTTTTCTTCCTTTTGAAACCGAAGGTCAAGCTCTCATCTTGCCGAAATCTTTTTGCCTTTTGAGTTGTGTGGCCGAAAGTTCACAAGCATCTTCCATTCTTTTTCTTCTTCATTTGAGCTAAGCCGAACCTATCATCCCATCTACTTTTTCCTCTCTTGTTGAAACCTTGTAAGCCGAAACTCCACTTCTCCAAACCATTCTTTTCCATTTCTTCTCTTGAATGCTCCTTCCCATTCTTACCACTGTCCTTTCATGTGTGTTGAGCCGAAATCACTACCATAGTGCTCCCATATCTTCTTCCTTCTATTAGCATCTTGTTGGCCGAAAATTAGTTCTAAAACATTTTCTTCACCTCTCTTTTTTCTAAGAACCGTAAGTATCCTCTTGTTTTGTTTTTCGTTTCCTACTGCTTTTGTTGGCCGAATCTCTTGTTGTTCTCTCCTAGAAACCCTTGGCCGAATATCAGTGGTGTTGGAGGCCTTGCTTCAATCGGTTGGAATTTGGTAAGTGATTGGCCGGATGGTCATCTCCTTTCTCTCCTTATACTTTGTCAAGGTTGGTTGATTAAGGGCCGAATATGGTCATGCTGGAAGGATTCTAATCTCTTTGTTATAGGGTCTTTGAAGTGTGAAAGCAAGCAAGGGAATCGTTATTCTTTTGTTAATCGATTGGTAAGTAGGGGTAAGTACATGGTATTGTTACTATTTCAATCTTTTTAGGTTCGATTAAGGCAAAGGTAACAAAAGATTAACTGTTCATCTTTTATGGTGTAGCCGATTGCTAAGGAGAATCATTGGGTGATTCGGATTTGGTAGGAAACCAAATCATCCTAAAAGGTAAGGGTTCGATATTAACCCCTTTGGTTAATTGTTGATGGCCGAATGTCATAGATGCCTAACCCCTAATGTTGGCCGATTGTAGGAGCTAGTCATCGAAGGGACTTAGATCGTTTTGCCGGGATTTCTAGACTCGTATTATCAGGTGTGTAACTAACACACCCACACTTAGTGATATTATTATTAGTAAACCTGTTTTGCCTATTAAATCATGGCAGTGATGATTGAAATGATACCCTTTTTGGGTATGAATCTGGACTCGGGTAAGTCAGTATTATTATTATGAGTTTAATGATAATTTACATGATACCATGGTTGTGGATGTATGTGACATGGGATAGGGATTAGACATGTTAGCATGATATGCATGATTGTATGATATGCATGATTACATGAGTATGGTATGTTGATGGGTGATATGTGAGGAGGGAGCAGTGATATTTTGTGCTGACGAGCACCAGTGCTTTGGTAGCACACTTTGTGACTTTGGGTCACCAGAGGTTTGGTACCTCAGCGTCTTGTCCCAGTGGCTCAGTACCACAGTGGGTTGGCCCCACGGATGATTATACGGGATTGACGCCAGTGATTTGGTATCACACGATGGGTTGGCCCCATCACCAGATTTGTGACTACGGTCACCAGTGCTTTGGTAGCACATTGTGTCTTTGGGACACCAGAGGTTTGGCACCTCATTGCGACTTGTCCCTGTGGTTTGACCACCGTGGGTTGGCCCCACTTGAGATATGGGATCGTCTGCTAGTGATTTGGTATCACACGATGGGTTGGCCCCATCATCATTGGATTTGTGACCTCGGTCACCAGTGCTTTGGTAGCACAACCGTGTCTTTGGGACACTAGTGGTTTGGTACCACATTGACGGATATTGTGTCTTTGGGACACCAGTGTTTTGGTAACACATTGTGACTATATGTCACCAGTGGTTTGGCACCACCAGTGGTTTGGTACCACACGGGGTAGAAAAGGCGATGTGGATGGTTAGGATCGGGTTGCATTAATTATGTTGCTATGTATGATATGTGTTAGCATGTTGTTTCTTCGGGAGCAGGGTTTACACACTGAGTCACTCGACTCACCCTCTCCTTTGACATTTCAGGTGACTCGTAGACGCGGACATGGAGCCGGGATGGACTCGGGGTGCACCTGCCATGCTTTAATAAAAGTTTTGCTCGGACTATTGCATTTGGGTACTTTAGCTTATTTACTTTTATTTGGGTTTAATTTGGATATGTAAAAGGCCTTTAATTTATGTTTTGTGATGTTTATATTTTAATTAAGTTTTAATATGCCTTAACAAAACAAGTGGTATGAATTTTTCTAAAACTTGGAAAGATAATGATCCGATAAAATTAGAACGCAAGGTGTTTTAAAACCATACCATCGGGTATCAAACTATGTCTTTATGGTAAGCAAATTCAAATGATTTTCAAATCAAACTTGTATTTCTCCTAAGTCTAAAAATGTTTTAAGTAACATTAAGAAACTGTTGAGGTTTAAAATGGTTTAAACTCGTTTTAACTACACGTTTTGGTTAAGTTTTCAAAATCTTCGGGTTTCAAATACACCAACCGATTCTCAAACAAGTCTACTCAAATTTGTTCAAATACACTGTGTTTTCACCCAGCTTTTAAACGGAAAATCTAACTTTTCAAAAACGACTTCCCCGTAGCATACCAGATTCGGACGTGGTGTCTTGTCCGGGTTTGGGGTGTTACACGCGCGCCCCGATCGAACGCTGGCACGCACCGATCACTTCGCCCATCACCTGCAACAAGCACCGAGCAACAGAAACGAAGCAACGAAAGTGGAGGATGGAGCAAAATAATAGAAAAGTAAATAGATCAGTGTATTCATGGCTATAAAGCCATCAAATGTTGTTGTAAGAAAAAAGGCCGTTTTTTTGAAGAACACAGTAAATCAAAAGCAAAAGAGACATTAAAGATTGACTCTCCTCCCTCTCTTACGCATTCAAAAATCGACGAACAAACACCGATCTCAAAAGGTTGATTTCACCGCCGTTATTAGCTACTGTTCACGTTCATTTCCATCTTTTGATTCTCCATTTGCTTTTAAGGGTTTTCTTTACAAACAATGAGAGTGAAAAGGGATTACCTTTGAAGGGCTCGATCCTCGGTCTCTCCGTCGCCATCGGAGTAGACGAGAGTGTCGACCACCTAGGTCGGGCTATCCTGTGCCACTGTTTGTCGTTAATAACGACACCTCGACAATCGGACGAAGGAACGAGGGTCGATCGAAGGACAGAGGCCCGATCGTCGGACCAGAGGGGCTGTTCTTAGGGTTTTCTTTTCGAGAGGATCGGGGGGGAGAAAGGAAAAAGGGGAGAAAATTTAGGTTTTTTGGAGGGCTAAGGCGGCAGAATGAACAAAAAGAAAAAATGGGCTTTTTAAATGAATTTTAAAACAGCACCGTTTAGAAGGCGCAGATTCGCGCGTCGACCCGCCCGACCCGACAGGATCCGCGCGTTTCCCCGCGCTGCGGTTTATTTTCCAGTTCGGTCCCCCATATTTAATGCGCGTTTCAAATGGCCCCCTGTTCCCCTTTTTTTATTTCATTTCGAATTGACCCCGAATTTTCATTTTAAACGCAAATTGCCCTTTTTTAGTTGTTTTTCAATCCTTTAACCCTTTTGTCATCATTACTCCAATCATATTTTCAAAGTGCAAATTTATTATCATTATTATTGCTATATGCATATTAGTATATTGTAAATATTTCATATGATCATTGTCATTATCTTCTTACTATCCCTATCATTATTATTATTACTATCGTTATTATTATTCTTTAGTACTACTAGTATTTATTATTATACAGTCTATATCTCAGATGTCTTTTCAAAAGCCCGTTACATATTATTTTATTGCATATATCGTTCACTTCGTTTATATCATCGAAAGGTTTCATAGTTATTTTAAATTCGCATGAAACATGTTCATCGTTTTACATTGATTATCACATTTGTCTACATCTTATCGCATATGTTGGTAATTGCTCTAGTATAGAAATTATAGCTTGTATTAAATGTTATCATATTATAATCGTTCTAATGTATATGTTCAATAACGTGAAGGCAACATCGTCGCATGTATTACGGCTCAAAATAAAATTATCCCTCATTCAAAAATTTTCAAAATAAAGGCAATATTTGGGGATTTAGAAGCTCGGAGGATAACATCCTAACGTGCTGGGTGTCTATTTTTCGGTCGACTAAAATGACCAAATATCCTTCTCATACATTTGAGGACTAAAGACGGTCTCGGTACCGAAGTATGAATATGTTATGTCCTAACGTGTTGGATGTGACATTTTCATCCCTTTGGAACGAGTTAAATCTTAGGACTCAAATCTACTTGAAATAACCCTTCCCTCGGGAACCTTTCAAATCCAAATACGTTCAAGTTTTCAACATGGGGACAATATCAATCGATTTGGTACCGATTTTGGGCGTTGCAAGGGTGCTCACCCTTCCTTGCACGTAACCGACTCCCGAACCCGTTTTCTCACAATTCGTAGACCAACAAAATTTTGTTTTAATAAATGAAAATGTTTTAGTAAAACAAGGTGATCCGATCACACTTAACAAGGATCGGTGGCGACTCCTTCTTTAGGTCGATTCCCGTTTTGCAAAAAAATGGTTTCGACACGGCCATTTTGAATTTGTAGTAATGCCGTTTGGGTTGACGAATGCTCCAGCCGCGTTGATGGATATGATGAACCGAGTTTTCAAACCCTACTTGGATAGGTTCGTCGTTGTGTTCATCGACGATATTTTGGTGTACTCCAAGTCTGAAGAGGAGCATGATGAGCACCTACGGGTTGTGTTGGAAGTATTAAGGGAGAAGAAGCTTTATGCCAAATTCAGCAAGTGTGAATTCTGGCTTAAAGAGGTGGCATTTTTAGGGCATGTGGTATCCGCAGAGGGAATAAGAGTGGACCCTAGGAAGATCGAATCAGTGTTGGATTGGAAACCACCTAAGTCTGTGGCTGAGATCTGAAGTTTCTTAGGTTTGGCAGGCTATTACAGAAGGTTCGTGGAAGGGTTCTCGTCAATAGCCGCGCCTTTGACAAAGTTGCTAAGGAAGGAAGTACCCTTTGAATGGACGGATAAACAACAGGGAAGCTTTGAAAAGCTTAAGAAGGTGTTGACGGAAGCTCCAGTGTTAATTCAGCCGGAGGCAGGAAAGGATTTTATGGTGTACTGTGACGCTTCGCATACGGGATTAGGCTGTGTGCTAATGCAAGATGGAAAAGTAGTCGCTTATGCGTCTCGGCAGTTAAGGCCTCATGAGGTTAACTATCCAACTCATGACTTGGAATTGGCGGTAGTGGTTTTCGCTCTTAAGGTGTGGAGGCACTATCTTTATGGAGAAAGGTCGATAATCTACACAGACCACAAGAGCCTTAAGTATTTGTTGACTCAGAAGGAGTTGAACTTGAGGCAGCGAAGGTGGGTGGAGTTATTGAAGGATTATGATTGCTCGATAGAGTACCACCCGGGCAAGGCGAATGTGGTAGCTGATGCCCTAAGTCGGAAGGTTGTGTCGGATCTAAGGGCTATGTTTGCACACTTAAGTTTGTATGATGATGGAAGCTTGTTGGCAGAGTTGCAAGTCAAACCCACATGGCTAAATGAGGTGAAAAGGGGACAGTTGGCTGATAAGGACCTAAGTGCTAAGTTACAGCAAGTACAGAACGGAGAATTACAGGATTATGGCGTTAATGACGAAGGAGTATTGTGCTACAAAGGAAAAGTCTGTATGCCGAGGGACGAGGAGTTAAGACAGAGAATTCTTCGGGAGGCGCATAGTAGCCCTTATGCTATGCATCCCGGAGGCATTAAGCTGTACAGAGATCTAAGGGAACAATTTTGGTGGTCTGATCTTAAGCGGGAGGTGACTGAATTCGTGGGAAAATGTCTGACGTGTCAGCAAGTTAAGGCTGAACACCAAGTTCCATCGGGATTACTTCAGCCAATCAAGGTTCCACAATGGAAGTGCGAGAGAATTACCATGGACTTCGTTAGTGGGCTTCCCCTTACGCCTACTAAGAAGGACTCGGTATGGGTAATAGTGGACCGTTTGACCAAGTCCGCGCACTTCATCCCAGTAAGTGTTGACTATCCTCTTCAGAAGTTGGCCAAATTATATGTAGCGGAAATTGTAAGGTTACATGGAGTACCAGTATTGATCATCTCCGATAGAGACCCAAGGTTTACGTCTCGGTTTTGGAAGGCACTTCATCAAGCTTTAGGCACTAAGTTGGACTTCACTACGGCTTTTCATCCACAATCAGACGGGCAGTCTGAACGGGTTATACAAGTGTTGGAGGATATGTTGAGAGGCTGTGTGATGGACTTCCGAGGAAGTTGGGAAGATTATTTGCCTTTAGTTGAGTTTGCCTACAACAATAGCTATCAGGCTAGTATTCGGATGGCACCATATGAAGCATTGTATGGTCGGAAATGTCGAACTCCTACTTGTTGGACTGAGTTAGGAGAACGTCGGGTTTTGGGTCCAGAGTTAGTGGCAGAAACTGAAGAAAAGGTTGAGACAATCAGGGCACGGTTAAAGGAAGCCTCTGATAGGCAGAAATCGTACGTAGATCTCAAACGAAAAGAGATAGAATTTGATGTAGGAGATCAAGTATTCCTGAAAGTCTCGCCTTGGAAAAAGGTGATGAGGTTTGGTCGCAAAGGGAAGTTAAGCCCAAGGTTTATAGGGCCCTATCGAGTACTGAAGCGAGTTGGGCCAGTGGCATACCAATTGGAGTTGCCACCAGAGTTGCAGTAGATGCATGACGTATTCCATGTATCCATGCTACGTCGCTACCGATCGAATCCGTCTCATGTGGTACCAGTTGAAGAAGTGGAGCTAAGGCCAGACTTATCGTACGAGGAAGAGCCGATTCAGATATTGGAACGTGATGTGAAAGTGCTACGGAGGAAGACAGTTCCTTTAGTCAAAGTGTTATGGCGCAATCATGGATCGGAAGAAGCTTCGTGGGAGCCAGAAGAGGCAATGCGACAGCAATACCCTCAATTATTTTAGTTAAGAAATTTCGAGGACGAAATTATTTTAAGGGGGTAGAACTGTAACATCCTGAAAAGGGCCTATGCATTTTCGGTTTAATTGTACTAAATGACATATTTTATATGCTATGAATATATTTTGAACATTTTTGGAAACCCGGAAATGTATGGAAATGTTAAGTTTAAAAATGGAAAGTGAACATTTTTGGAAACTTGGAAATGTAAGGAAATGTCAAGTTTAAAGAGGCAAACGAAAATTTTTGGAAACTTGGAAACAAAAGGAAATGTCCTAGAAAATGTTGACTTTTGAAGTTTAAAAGGGGAAACTAAGGCAAGGTGGCCTTAAGAGAAAAAGTATGTGAAATTTGACACACAAACGGGCTTGGAAAAGTGGCCTGGAGATGCCACTTAGGGCCTCTGGAAATGGCGCCACATGCAAGGGTGTTGGGCCTGAGTTCGAGTCACATGGGTAGCAAATAAAAGAAATTTTATTTTTGCTTCCAGAAGCACAGAGGTGGACGGCAACAAGGCTTTTAAAAGGGGAGTTTTATTCTCTTTAAAATTCGGCTAAAAAGGGGATAAATAAAGGATTTAATTTGGATTATTTCCAAGAGATAATTGAGGATTATTCTTTAATTATTTTAAATTGAAGAGATAAAGCTATCAAATAGAAGAGTGATGGCCAAGAATGGGACTCTTGGCCTAGTAAATTCAGCAATAGGAGGAGAAGTGAGGCATTTTACAATTTTTTTCTCTCCAAGCAAGCCTCTGCCGAAATTCTCTTGTCATCTTCTCCAAATTCTTTTCTGACAAAATCACAAGTTTCCTCTCATCCTCTATTCCTTCTTCTTCTTCTTTTCTTTCCAATCCATCAGGAGCCGAAACCCCAAAGAAAATCCCTAGCCAATTATTCAAGGAAACCGAAATTTGGTGATACACATCTAAGTCATAGCCGAATATTTTCGTAGATCAAAAGGTGTTGCCGATTTCCATATAAAAGGGTAAGGATCTATTGCTTTTATCTTCCTTTTTCTTTAAACCGAAAGTCAAGATTCTAATGCCATATATATATATTGGCCGAAACTTTGAAGGAGAACTTTGGGATTCTACAAGGAGGAAAGTTTCGGGATTTCTAAGATCTAAGGTGAGGTAATCGATCTAAGGCTAGTTCTTATGTTTAAACGATTGAAAATTTGATCTAATATATATAAGTCTATAGGGATTTCGACAGAGGTATACAGGGATTTCGGGATTTGAGAATTTCAAGGTAAGTCCCTATATACATTCGGCCAAGGCCTTAATTTTTGGTTAAGATCTATTCCTTATTTTTGCAAAGGCTGAAACTAATTTGTTTAAGTGATTCAATGCTTGGACGAATGCAAGAAGAGTATAGCGAAAATTTCAGGACTTGATTCTTAGGTCAATCGGCAAGGTAGGTTTTAAGAATACAAATCCTACTAGGATTTGGTTTTATAGGCTTTATGCTAACATATTAAGGTTACCAAATGTAGGAATTGAGATCTAAAGCAATAGATCGGGTTTTTCGGGATTTCAAGGAATTGTTAAGCAAATCAGGTGTGTAATCCCCACTATCTTTTAATACGTTTTATGGCAATATTTAATATAACTATGTATAAGAATGTGAATATGGCTAAGGTACCCTAATGTGGTACAAAGTACTCAGGTACGATTCCTACTCCTACTAGGATTACGAAATATGTTATATTTAACATCTGAAAAGTGACATGAATGTGAATTTTAAGTATGATATGCATGATATGAGTAATATGGGGCATTAGGGTTATATGAGAAAGGGGAAGTGAATGTGGTGACTTCGGTCTCACTATCTGAATGTGGTGGCTTCAGTCACATTATCTGAATGTGGTAACTTCGGTTACATTATCTGAATGTGGTGTCTCATGACACAATTATCTGGTGGCTATGCCACGAATTTTATATGGGCGATGAGCACGTCGACTGCAGCGACTGCCTTCGATGGAGTGTAGCAGAAGGAGGGTTGACTTAGTAGTCCCCACGGTGTGCAGGTTGGTACGGGGATGTGTAGCGGATGGCATCTAGGTTTGGGTTTGGGATTCCATCATTATCTTGAAATATTGTTTGAACATGATATGTATGGTATGCCTAAATCTATTAAATTTTAGTGTTGGTTACACATTGAGTCCGTTGACTCACCCCGTTGTGGGAACATGTTTCAGGTGATGAACAGTGATGGACCGGGACGGCAGAACTTGTGGTGGCCATGCTCAGCTTAAAGTTTTATTTAATTTGGACATTTTATTTTATTTAAGCACTTTAATTTATTTTTGGGAATTATTTGATGTAATAAGGCCATAGTGATGATTTTATTGTTGTTTTTAATTACTATCTTATGAATTTATGTTAATTAAAGATTAAGTCAATTTAGTTTAAAATAAACTTCAAATATTTTGTCACCTGAAATAAATGGGTTTTCAATATTAAATAAACTTGTTTCCATCTCGAGCCCAACCCACAAACAAACTGTCTTCAAAACTCACAGTTTTTCAAAGTAACAAAAGAATTATGAACCGGTTTACATTGAGGAACATACCAGATCCGATCCAGGCTCGTGGGCCGGGTGTGGGGTGTTTCAATCCCCCTCCTCTCATCAATCCCATCATCATCATGCCCATATCATAGAGTCATAATATCATGTATCATGCATTTTAAGGTATAACATAGCATTTAGCCAATCATGATGATGCATATCAAAAGTCACATAGCAGGGGACTTACCCGGTTTCCAAGCTCATGCCCAAAGGGCATTATCACTGAATACAAAGGTTTAAGCAGTAACATAATAAGCAGGTTATACTAATAAAGTGTGTAGGAGTTTACACACCTGATTAAACGTAAATCTAAGCGAAAAATTCCAAAGCTACACGATACTACGAGATCCCGAAACGTATGCCCTCACTGCTCCTACAATCGGCCACTGTTTAGTTAGTAATCAAAAGCCCTATTCGGCTTAACTAGAAATCCCAACAAGATGTCACCCCAAATATAGTACTCACCTTAAGCCGATTTGGTTACCAACCAAACCCCAAACCACGTGATGATCGCTCTTGAAGTCGGATAAACCTTAATACACATAGATGGTTAGCCTTCGGCTTTTGAATGATTGAGAAACGGATATTGAGATGTTAACCCCTTACCTAGATCGACCACCAAATCCCGAAGGCTCAATGTGTTTGGCTAAACCCCTTCCTACAATCTGTTTCACACATCATTAAGAATCCAAGGCCATTCGGCCATAGCATAAATCCAGAACTAAAAGAGTTTATCATCATCTTACCTTAGTAACTGCTTTGGTCTTTGAACACCACAGATCAACACACCCTAAATGATGCTTGGGGTCTCGGCTACCAAGAGATTCGGCTATGATTTCCAAGAAGAAGAGAACTCAATTTCGGCACTTCACTAAAGGCTAGATTACGAGAGAAAAGAAGAGAATGCGACTAAGGGTATTCGGCCAAGAGGAAAGCACAAAAAGAGACAACAAAGCTTTCAGCTTTTCGTTTTAAACAATGAAAAACAAAATGGAAGAAGCTGGAATCAAGATTCGGCTCAAGTGATGATTTAATTCGGGAAAAGTGGTGAAGAGAAAAGAAGTAGAAAGAGATAGATTCGGCGGTGAGGTTGAGAGAAAAGAAGAACGAAATAGAAGAAGAATTGAGAAAAAGATGTGAGAGTAAGGTTTCGGTTTTGAGCAAAGTAGAAGAAGAAAAAGTGTACAAGATGAATTCGGCAATGAGAAGGCTAATCAATGAGGACCGAAAATGAAAGGGAGAGAATAGCTACCTGAGTTTCGGCTTTTACAAAAGAATAGCAAGATGGTTTGGCCAAAAACAAAAGCTTGTCGAATGGAAAACAAAGAATGCCAAATGAGGTTTCGGTTCTCCACTGAAATGACAAGAATAAGTCGGCCTACACTAGCCGAAATTGCACCCTCCCAAGGCTATGGAGATTCGGCCTACTCTTCCAAGCTCTCCCAACCATTCATTCAAATCAGTTTGAATGAGTCAAACTCCACCTTTTCCTCCCCTCCATCAATTCAAATCTGTTTGAACAAGTCAAACTCCTCAAATTTCTCCACTCCCTCCATTCAAAAGAGTCCCACCTGAACACTCCTCCCCTAGCTTGTGGCGTCAAAAATAATAAGCAGAAAGGGATTTCTACAGCTCGAACCAAAGCTCTCTCACACTCCTTGTGGCGTCATCACCTTGGTGCTTAAGTGGTGCCTCCTTGCCATTTCCCCACTTGATTCCTTGTGTCTAACTCTTCCATTAAATTCTTTTAACACCCGACTCACCTAGCTCCTACCACTTAAGGGCTAAAACAAAAATTTTGGCCATGACCCAGGACTAACCCGAGGTCATGCCTAGACCCCAAAACATATCAAACCAATACAGCAGACATACCATCACAAGCAAACTCATACAAAATGTAGAGACCCCGATTTAAGGATATTACAGTTCTACCCCCTTAAAACAATTTTGGCCTCAAAATTACCTGATCAGAAAAGTTGAGGGTATTGCTGCCGCATCACATCCTCTGGTTCCCACGTGGCCTCCTCCGTACCATGGTTCCGCCATAATACTTTCACCAAGGGAACTGTCTTCCTACACAAAACCTTGACATCTCGATCCAAGATCCGTACTGGCTCCTCCTCGAAAGACAAATCAGAGTTCACCTCTATCTCCTCAACTGGTACAACATGTGATGGATCTGATCGATAGCGCCTAAGCATTGAAACATGAAAGACGTCGTGAATTTGACTTAACTCTGCTGGCAACTCAAGTTGATAAGCTACCGGTCCCACTCGCTTCAACACTGTATACGGCCCGATGAACCTAGGGCTTAGCTTGCCCTTCCGGCCAAATCTCAACACTTTCTTCCAAGGCGATACCTTCAGGAAGACCTTATCACCCACTGCATACTCAATATCCCTGCGCTTAAGATCGGTGTAAGACTTCTGCCTGCCCGACACTTCTTTAAGATGAGCCCGAATTACCTTAACTTTATCCTCTGTTTCAGCCACCAACTCCGGACCCAACATACGTCGTTCACCCAGTTCTGTCCACCATGTAGGAGTACGACATTTCCGTCCATATAGTGCCTCATATGGTGGCATCTGAATACTCGCTTGATAACTATTGTTATAAGCGAAGTCTGCCAAAGGTAGATACTCCTCCCAACTACCACTGAAATCCAGAACACAGCCCCTTAACATATCTTCCAGAATCTGGATTACCCTCTCAGACTGTCCATCCAACTGAGGGTGAAGAGCCGTGCTGAAATCCAATCTCGTACCCAAAGCCTGATGCAAAGATTTCCAGAACCTCGACGTGAACCTGGGATCCCTATCTGAAATAATTGATACTGGCACACCATGCAACCGTACTATCTCTGCCACATATAACTTGGCTAACCTCTGCAGCGAGTAATCAACCCTTACCGGTATGAAATGAGCCGATTTAGTCAGACGATCCACTATTACCCATACTGAGTCCTTCTTACTAGGAGTACGGGGAAGCCCACTGACGAAATCCATCGTAATCCTTTCCCACTTCCACTGTGGGATCTTTACCGGCTGCAACAGCCCTGATGGCAACTGATGCTCAGCTTTGACCTGCTGACATGATAGACACTTGCCCACAAACTCTGTTACTTCCCGCTTAAGACCCGGCCACCAGAACTGTTCCCTTAAATCACGATACATCTTACTACCTCCAGGATGCATAGCGTATGGGCTGCTATGAGCTTCCTGAAGAATCTGCTGTCTCAATTCCACATCCTTAGGCATGCATACTTTCCCCTGAAAACACAGTACTCCATCACTGCTCAAGCTGAAACCTTCCGACTCACCATTCTGCACTTGCGACCTCCGAACACTTAAAACCTCATCTGTCAGCTGTTTCTCCTTAACTTGATCAATCCAAGACGGCTTTACTTGCAATTCCGCCAAAAGACTCCCATCATTATAAAGACTTAGGTGGGCAAACATCGCTCTCAGGTCCGCTACCACCTTACGGCTCAACGCATCAGCTACTACGTTAGCCTTACCCGGATGGTACTCAATCGAACAGTCGTAATCTTTCAACAATTCGACCCACCTTCGTTGCCTCAAATTTAAATCCTTCTGAGTCAAGAGGTACTTCAGACTCTTATGATCCGTATACACTATCGACTTCTCCCCATACAGGTAGTGCCTCCAAATCTTCAAGGCGAAAACCACTGCAGCCAACTCCAAGTCATGCGTCGGATAGTTACCCTCATGAGGCCTCAACTGCCGAGATGCATACGCTACCACTTTTCCATCTTGCATCAGCACACACCCTAAACCAGTATGTGATGCATCGCAATAAACTGTGAATTCCTTCCCTGCCTCAGGCTGAATCAAAATCGGAGCTTCAGTTAGAATCTTCTTCAGCTTGTCAAAACTCTCTTGCTGTTTCTCAGTCCACACAAACGGAACCCCTTTCCTCAACAGCTTAGTCAATGGCGCTGCGATTAAAGAGAAACCCTCTACGAACCTTCTATAGTATCCTGCCAAACCCAGAAAACTCCGAATCTCTGCAACCGACTTGGGTGGTTTCCAATCCAATACTGCCTCAATCTTACGAGGATCCACCCTAATTCCCTCAGCTGATATAACATGACCCAAGAAAGTTACCTCTTTAAGCCAGAACTCGCACTTACTAAACTTGGCGTACAACTGCTTCTCCCTCAGAACCTGTAGAACCACTCGAAGATGTGCGTCATGTTCCTCCTCAGATTTCGAGTACACCAAAATGTCGTCTATAAACACTACGATGAATCGATCCAAATACGGCTAAAACACCCGATTCATCATGTCCATGAATGTCGCTGGTGCGTTGGTCAAACCAAAAGGCATTACCAGAAACTCGTAGTGCCTATACCGAGTACGGAATGCCGTCTTATGAATATCAGCCTTCTTTACTTTGCGCTGATGATACCCCGACCTAAGGTCAATCTTAGAGAAAACCGATGCACCCTTGAGTTGATCAAACAAGTCGTCAATCCTAGGTAACGGATACTTGTTCTTGATTGTCAACTTATTCAGCTGGCGGTAGTCTATGCACATCCGCATTGTACCATCCTTCTTCTTAACAAAAAGCACTGGAGCTCCCCAAGGTGATACACTCGGTCGAATGAAACCTCGATCCAACAACTCCTGAATCTGAGCCTTTAACTGTACCAATTCTTTCGGTGCCATCCTATATGGAACAATAGATACTGGCGCGGTTCCGGGTAACAAGTCTATACCGAACTCAACCTCGCGGTCAGGAGGTAGACCCGGAAGTTCCTCAGGAAATACATCAGCAAATTCTCCTACGGTTCAGACATTCCCTACAGCTGCATCCTTAGCTTCCAAAGCACAGTCATGCACCATAAATGCTTCACAACCCTTCCTAACCATTTTCTCAACCTTCAGCACAGAGATCACATTAGATAAGTACTCTCTCCTATCACCTATCATCACCACCTCTTCACCTTCCATGGTCTTCAACACCATGCGCTTAGCTGCGCAATCCAAACTAGCTTGATACTTAACTAGCCAATCCATCCCAAGAATCAGATCAAACTCCGTAAACGGTAGTTCCATCAAGTCAGCCAAAAAAACGACCCCTTAAAGTTCTAGGGGTACCTCCCTATATTGTTTACTTACTTCTACAGAGTGATCTAGAGGGCTTATCACAGTCATCTTCCAAGAAGTAGTCTCAAAGTCTAAGTTCATAGTTTCCACTACACTACTAGCAACATACGAGTGCGTCAAACCAACATCAATTAAAGCATTATAACGTACTCTGAAAATTAAGAGTGTATCGGTTATGACGTTCGATGCGTCGCCCTCCTCTCGACGCCTCGCCGCGTAGACCAACCCTGGCTGCCTCGCCTCTGAACCACCTGCACCTCTGCCCGGTGCTCCCCGACCTCTACCAGAGCCATTACCTCCCCTGCTTGAACCACGACCCCTCTGTGGCTGCTGATTATCCCTCCTAAACTGTGCACGACCCTGATCCTCAGACTGCAGCCTAGCTGACCTCTGTGGACAATCCCTAACTCGATGCCCCAACGATCCACACTCAAAACATCCCCTGTTGCCAGTCCAACATTCCCCCGTGTGAGTTTTTCCACACCGAGCACACCGCGGCGGCCACTGAGTATTAGTAGCATCAGGCCTAGTAGCTTGATTTGGCCCACTATACCTAACCCTCTTCTACTGATTCCTAGAAAACCCAGATGATCCAGAACTCCTTTTATTCCAGCCCCTATCCTGATTTCGCCTTACAGACTGTTTCACCCCTTCAGCAACCTTAGACTTTTCCACTAGAACGGCAAACTCTCGTTCCTGCTGTGGGGCAATTATCATCCGCAGCTCGTCTCTCAGCCCATCCTCGAATCTGACACAGCGCTCATGCTCAGTGCCCACTATTCCCCGTGCATACCGACTCAACCGAAGGAATTCCGCCTCATATTCTGCTACAGTCTTGTTGCCCTGGACCAAGTTCAAGAAAGCTCTGCGCTACGCATCAACATAACTAGCCCCTATGTATTTCCTCTGATAGGCTGTTCTAAAGAATTCCCAAGTGAAATCATCTGCCATCGCTCCGTCCCTAACTGTGAGCCACCATTGATATGACTCATCTCGTAGCAGAGATACTATGCCCTTCAGCTTTTCCTCAGCTGAAAAGTCCAGGTCATCCATAATGCTTTCCGTCGCCTCCAACCAATACTCTGCAGTACTAGGTGCCACACTAGATACACCTCTGAATACCTCTGCACCATTCGTCTTGAGTCGCTCGGTCACAGATTTCCGAGCTCCAGTTCCAACGCCTGTACTTGCAACCCTTTCTAGCACCCGCAGTACAGCCTGTGACATAGCGTCAGTACCACCCGTCTGATCCTGATATTCCGCGCCCGCAGCTGGCGGCGGTGGTACCTCATTTTCCGATCCATGACCAGACCCTGCCGGTTCCGAGACCGTCATCCTACCCCTACCTCGTCCACGAAAATTTCGCCCATGTCCACGTGCACTCATGTCTACCGATATATTCAACCTGACTAAAAGTTTTATGCGTTAGACTTTTATTCCACTGTCTCTTAAAACATAGTCTTATGAAAAAGTTTTAATACGGGGTTGTTTTGCGAGTACGTATCATCCTATAGGTCATGTCTCTAAACTAGTTCCTACTACTATTCAGTCACTCCATCATCAACATAATCATATACTCATATCAACCAAAAGCGACAGTTTGGGGTACTTACCTGGGCGGATTGGTGCCGGAGACTCGGTGCCATGCTTTCATCCCTATACTTTTATCATAAAAAGCCTTTCATAATCCTTTTTAAAACATTTTTTTGGGCCTCGGGCCCACAGCCGAGCTGTTGAAACTGGCTCTGATACCACAATTGTAACACCCCAAACCGGTCAACACACCACGATCGAATCTGGTATGTCACGTAGGGAAAACATTTTACAATCATAAGTTTGTCGAGTAATTTTCCTAAAAAAAACCTTCTTAAAATATTGGAAATCCTTGTTTAAGAAGATATTGAAATCGTGTGATGATTGTTAAAAGAAACTCATGCTCGACAATCTACTTTGTTGTTACAAATTTTATAAGAAAATGATACTTGTTCAAAACTGAGTATAATGCGTATATTCGAGTTGAAAACCACTTGCTTCCGAAGTTGTTTGACATTTACAGTTGTAAAGATATCCAAGTTACCTTATTACTATGTGAACTTTATTACCCGATGGTAACGTTTGAAAACCCGAAGAGATATTATTTGGAAAACATTGCTTCTTTACCAGTTAATTTTGTCACATTTATAACTCCAACTTGTAAAATATAAACAAAACAAAAGTAAGTAATAATAAAAACCCAAAATAACTTAGCGGCCTTATTACAAAACCAAAACCAAATTTAAGGAAAGCTAATAAAAATGAAATAGCAGTTTAAAGTCAAAACCAAACTAAGATGCATAGCCACCCCGAGTCCTCCCCGGCTCCATATCCGTGATCTATGCCTCATCTGCAAAATATAATGGAAGGGGTGAGTCACCGAGACTCAGTGTATAAATCCCCAACCCGATAGTTCATGCACTTACACAGATCATCAGCAAACATGCAAATCATGCACCCCATAACCTATCCATCCAATCTCCTTTAACTACCCCGTGTGGTCAAAACCACTGGTGGTCGAAACCACTGGTGACCGAAGTCACAAATATCAAGTGATGGGGCCAACCCATCGTGTGGTCAAAACCACTTATGACAATCCTGTAATATCATGTGGGGCTAACCCACTGTAGTACCAAACCACTGGGACGAGTCACAATATCCATATGTGGTCAAAACCACTGGTGACCGTAGTCACAAATATCAATCGTGTGGTCAAAACCACTGGTGGTCAAAACCACTGGGACTTAGTCACAAATCATATCAATAGTATGGTCAAAACCACTGGTGACCGTAGTCACAAATCAACTGATGGGGCCAACCCATCTTGTGGTCAAAACCACTGGTGACAGTCCAAATAAATCATCCCCCTCCTCTCATCAATCCCATCATCATCATGCCCATATCATAGAGTCATAATATCATGTATCATGCATTTTAAGGTATAACATAGCATTTAGCCAATCATGATGATGCATATCAAAAGTCACATAGCAGGGGACTTACCCGGTTTCCAAGCTCATGCCCAAAGGGCATTATCACTGAATACAAAGGTTTAAGCAGTAACATAATAAGCAGGTTATACTAATAAAGTGTGTAAGAGTTTACACACCTGATTAAACGTAAATCTAAGCGAAAAATTCCAAAGCTACGCGATACTACGAGATCCCGAAACGTATGCCCTCACTGCTCCTACAATCGGCCACTGTTTAGTTAGTAATCAAAAGCCCTATTCGGCTTAACTAGAAATCCCAACAAGATGTCACCCTAAATATAGTACTCACCTTAAGCCGATTTGGTTACCAACCAAATCCCGAACCACGTGATGATCTCTCTTGAAATTGGCTAAACCTTAATACACATAGATGGTTAGCCTTTGGCTTTTGAATGATTGAGAAACGGATATTGAGATGTTAACCCCTTACCTAGATCGACCACCAAATCCCGAAGGCTCAATGTGTTTGGCTAAACCCCTTTCTATAATCGGTTTCACACATCATTAAGATTCCAAGGCCATTCGGCCATAGCATAAATCCAGAACTAAAAGAGTTTATCATCATCTTACCTTAGTAACTGCTTTGGTCTTTGAACACCACAGATCGACACACCCCAAATGATGCTTAGGGTCTCGGCTACCAAGAGATTCGGCTATGACTCCCAAGAAAAAGAGAACTCAATTTCGGCACTTCACTAAAGGCTAGATTACGAGAGAAAAGAAGAGAATGCGACTAAGGGTATTCGGCCAAGAGGAAAGCACAAAAAGAGACAACAAAGCTTTCGGCTTTTCGTTTTAAACAATGAAAAACAAAATGGAAGAAGCTGGAATCAAGATTCGGCTCAAGTGATGATTTAATTCGGGAAAAGTGGTGAAGAGAAAAGAAGTAGAAAGAGATAGATTCGGCGGTGAGGTTGAGAGAAGAGAAGAACGAAATAGAAGAAGAATTGAGAAAAAGATGTGAGAGTAAGGTTTCGGTTTTGAGCAAAGTAGAAGAAGAAAAAGTGTACAAGATGAATTCGGCAATGAGAAGGCTAATCAATGAGGACCGAAAATGAAAGGGAGAGAATAGCTACCTGAGTTTCGGCTTTTACAAAAGAATAGCAAGATGGTTTGGCCAAAAACAAAAGCTTGTCGAATGGAAAACAAAGAATGCCAAATGAGGTTTCGGTTCTCCACTGAAATGACAAGAATAAGTCGGCCTACACTAGCCGAAATTGCACCCTCCCAAGGCTATGGAGATTCGGCCTACTCTTCCAAGCTCTCCCAACCATTCATTCAAATCAGTTTGAATGAGTCAAACTCCACCTTTTCCTCCCCTCCATCAATTCAAATCTGTTTGAACAAGTCAAGCTCCTCAAATTTCTCCACTCCCTCCATTCAAAAGAGTCCCACCTGAACACTCCTCCCCTAGCTTGTGGCGTCAAAAATAATAAGCAGAAAGGGATTTCTGCAGCTCGAACCAAAGCTCTCTCACACTCCTTGTGGCGTCATCACCTTGGTGCTTAAGTGGCGCCTCCTTGCCATTTCCCCACTTGATTCCTTGTGTCTAACTCTTCCATTAAATTCTTTTAACACCCGACTCACCTAGCTCCTACCTCTTAAGGGCTAAAACAAAAATTTTGGCCATGACCCAGGACTAACCCGAGGTCATGCCTAGACCCCAAAACATATCAAACCAACACAGCAAACATACCATCACAAGCAAACTCATACAAAATGCAGAGACCCCGATTTAAGGATATTACATCTGTTAACTTATTTTTATTTGTGTATGTATATATATGTGACCGCCTCAGTGTAACACCCCTCACCCATATTCAATGCCAGAATAGGGTTACGGAGTATTACCTAACTTATAAAACATTTAAGCATTCAATTCACATATAATTTCACATTTCATGCAAACATTATTCAAACTCAAGCATAATGTCCCTATAACGAGCCTACAAGGCCCTAAACATGCTTTGGGAATGGTTCGGGACTAAACTGATAACTTAGGAAACTTTCATGAAACCTTGAAATTTTTTCTCAAAACAGGGGACACACGCCCGTGTCACAAGCCGTGTGGACATTCGAAATGGAAGCACATAGTCGTGTCCCAGCCCGTGTCCGACCCCGTGTAAATCTTTGACTTGGGTCACACGTCCAACACATACGCCCGTGTACCCTAAAAATGGCCATACACGCCCGTGTGCCAGGCCGTGTACTAGGCCATGTCAATCCTGTAGGGTATATTGACTTATGCCACACAGCCAAGTCACACGCTCGTGTGTGAGGCCGTGTAGGGTATACTGATTTGATTTCAAATTCAACACCAAGGGACACACGGTCACACACGGCTAAGACACACGCCCGTGTGGACAAAAATAGGCTATTTACCAAGCCAACTTACCACCCTACTATATGTACCTACACCATAATTCAAAAGCACCAACACAAGGCATAATAGCCATTAAATCCATCTCATATCAAGCATATTCCATACCATTCCATTATCCATCAATACAAATCACAAATTACCATAATATGCCACCTAATTTTTATAACTAATTCACATATACAATTCAATTTACTATACATTCCCAAATATGCATCTTTTAACCTAGTTTCACAAACAAGCCAATGTCCAAAAATCATCCACAACTAAACCATTTGACATTTACAATACTTATAGTTATCAAGCATCATACAACCATATATGCACATATATATACATAGCCAAAACAACAAAATTAAGCCAACTCACATTGCCAAAACTACAAACCAAACCATAATTATTTGCAAGCCAATTCAAATGGCCAAAATCATAACCAAAACATAACCAACTTGACCAAAATCCCTATACATGCCATACACTTAAATTACCAAAGTTCATAGGTACCAAGTGATAGGTGGATAGTGTGATGCGATCTCCAACGATCCCCGAATCCGAGCTAGCTTGAAATCACTATAAAACATAGAAAAATAAACAACGTAAGCTTTATAGCTTAGTAAGCTCGTATGAAATAAACTCAATATAATTATAAACACATAATTCAACCATTGATTATAAATACATGAGTTCACATCAACTAACAAACCTTTCAATTACTCATTCACAAAACTATATACTTTTTTCACCATTTCTTCGATTCAAAGCTAATATGGTTTAATGCACATACATGTACCATCTCGTACCAATCTCATTCTCAACCACATCATTCATTTACCCATTGAACAATTTGGAATAGAAGTTGGATACTCAAGAGCCTCACACAATAAGTACATATACCATGGCCTGAAGCCAAATCAAGGTAACTTTACTCGAAGTTCTGATATCATGGCCCGAAGCCAATTCAGCCGATATTCATGGCCCGAAGCCAAATCGTTATAACTCGCACCCGAAGTGCTAATATCATGGTCCGAAGCCAACTCAATGTATTCCCTAATGACATGTCACTAGTATTTTAAACTATTCCTAAGGTTCAATCAGGATTTCGAATGCTGAATTATCATCGAGCCATTGTCGAACTTGTTCGAAGTCTCGTATTCACAATTTATGCAATATTAAAGCATTTAAAATACATTTATAATGAAATTTATCACATACGAATCTACCTCGGATGTGAAAACGACGAAATAAGTCGATTAGTTGATAGCTTTAGTTTTCCCCCGATCTAGATCCGAACTTCGTTTTTGTTGATCTAAATATAATCAAAATTAACTTATTTAATAATCTCTCTATTCAATTTAATCCAAAACACACATTTACGCGCATTTACACATTTGCCCCTAATGTTTCACCACTTTTACAATTTAGTCCTTATTTCATAAAAATACAAATTCATGTAATTTTAATCATACCCAAGCTAGAAGAATTATCACTATCTCCATAAAAACCCATAATTCTCATTATGTCACATTTCTACACAAATTTACACATTTCTTAATTTAATCTCTATTTTGCATTTTTCTGAAAAATCACTTAACAAAACTTGTATAATTTACATCAAACATTCATAATCTATCATCAAGGATCAAAACACATGCTTATTCATCAATGGAAACATTCAAAATCTTTAACAGTTTTGCAAAATAGTCCCTGCGCTAGCTGGACCTAGTTGCAACGATCTCAAAAACATAGAAAGTATTAAAAACGGGATAAAAACGGGCTTACATGCACAAGGAGAAGTGACCGAAAGTTCAAAGCCTTAAAATGGTGTTTTTGTTTATGAAATTTCGACAATAGCAAGAGCATGAAGCAAATTTTGGCTTTGTTTTAGTTATTTTAACCTTAATAATTAATTTACTATAAAATCTTAAAAATAAACCTTTAATTCACCTAATTTAATGGCCATACTTGTCCATTCACAATAGAAATGGTCTAATTACCACTTTAGGCCATCATATTTAAAAACTAAAGCAATTTGACATCTTTTTCTTATAAAACTCAAAATTTTCACCTTTATGCATTTTAGTCCTTTTTATCAAATTAAGCAACCAAACGCTAAATTTTCTTAACAAAAATTCCACACAATCATACTATCATGCTGTAGACATTAAAATAATAATAGAATAAATATTTTGACTTCATATTTGTGGTCTCGAAACCCCTGTTCGATTTGACTAAAAACGAGCTGTTACAACTCTCACCTCTTAGAGATTTTCGTCCTCGAAAATCTTACCGGTGAATAGGTTAGGGTACTATTTTCTCATTGTAACACCCCAAACCCGGCCCATACGCCACGGCCGAATTTAGAATGCCACTGCGGAAAACGTTTGAAAAGATTTTAACTTAAAAGTAAAAACATAAAAATTTGTTGTCTTTACTAAAACATTGTATAATTAAAATTCCAAATAAATTTAAGTTGTTACAAATTCTTCGATTTAAAAACTCTAACATATATTTTAAAATATAAGTTGCTAAAAATAAAACATTTTCAAATAATAATATAATCGACAATCCAACTTAAAACATAATAAAAATCCTTGAATACTTAAAGTGGCCCTTATTACAATAAATAACCTTTCATAAATAAAATGTGTAAAACAAATAAAATATCTTCTGCATGGGCCACCTCGTATCCACTCCAACCCGGTCCAAGCTTTAGGGATCACCTGTAAGGTTTGAGAAAAATTGGGTGAGTCACACAGACTTAGTGTGTAATTATTCCACTGAATCCCACCCACATGTGGGCGTAGCCCACAACCACATATCATGTCACAATTCAGATAGTAAGGCAACTTATTCACATCATTTCCACAATTGGGCCTTGGCCCATATAATCACTTAATTTCACATATTGGGCTTGGCCCATTTCCACATCAATCCACATTTCACACATGATTATGCAAAGCAAATGCACCCAACCCAGCCTAGAGTCCATCCGTTACACCTACCTCGGCAGACCTGCTGCACAAGGCCGTGGCTAATCCACCGATCAACTAAGTGATCCCACATATCTTACCTTGGCAGACCTGCTGCCCAAGGCCGTGGCTAAGCCACCGATCACCTAAGTGATCCCACATGTCCATATCCATGAGGTGACTCGAGGTCATCCTCAATCCACGGTGATGCACACAGCTATCATCCGCCGAGATGTGGCACCTAGCCAACACCTCCCTTGATGAAGCACATAGCTAACATCAAGCGCCAATGTAGCACAAGGCTAACATCAGACCACGTACATAAATGTACACCCTGTCCTTCGATAGTCACATTTACATCCCATCCCATGCACATGCAACATATGATAATGTCATAACATAATAAAATAATGCATGCACATGCTATTCGGCACACAATCATATTCTCATTGGCATACTCACATTCTTAATAATTAACACTGACCTGCTTTCCGATATACCCCTTAAGGGTATCCATTCATAATCGCCACTGCACATATTAGCATTTACACAACACATGCAATATAACATAAACCCGGAAAATAGTCGGTTAATCACACACCTTACTATTAGCGAAATCCCTAGCTACTTGAATTTAACATGATCCCGGAACGTGGTTTTTCCTCCTCCCTTAATGCCGATTTGGTCTCCTACCAAATCCCGAAATACTTGCTTGCTCCTTGAGACTGTCGAAATCCTATATGCCATTGTTAGAATCGGCTAACTCTAATAACCAATAAGGCTTATGGCCGAATAGTACATATCACCTTACCTTGAAGAAACGAATCCCGAAAGACTCCTTTGATGCTCCTTAACGTCGGCACTATCGTTTACTTGAAGAGATTTAAAGAGAAAAGATTCGGTTTTTAAGACTTGCGACAAGAAGAAGGAGAATAAGACCACAGAAGATTCGGTTAAGCCCTTCAAAAGATAATTCAATATTCGGCTATGACATCAAAATAGGAGATTCGGCCATTTGAAGGAATCGTGAGAGAAAAAAAAGAAAAGAAGAAGTTGAGAAATTCGGCAATGATGGCAAAGGAGGATTCGGCTAACACAAAATAAAAGAGAAAGTTTGGGAAGGGTAATAGATTCGGCCAAGCTAGCAAATAGGGAGAAAAAGAATGGCCCTAATGCTCTTTGAAGTTTCGGTCAACAATAAAAGAATAGGCAAGCCGAAACTAAATGGCTTTCTCAAAAAGAAAACGGCACAATGAGAGAATGAGAGAAACAATTTTCGGTACAAAGAAAATAAAATGAAGAAAAGAAAAAGAACACAAGTTGTATTCCTAGTGATTTTCGGCACAACTGAATAAGATGAGAAAGAATCAATTTTGGCACACCTATCCTACTATTACCAAAACCGAAAATGCTACCCCCAAGAGCCCTATATTTGGCCATTACTCCTTCCCCTATCATGTCCCATTTTTTCTCTCCTCATTTAACTCTTATCCTATCATTTCCCTTAATTCTTCCTATCATATCCCTTAATTCTTCCTAATCACATTCAAAATTAAGCCAACCCCCCTAGTCCACTATACCGTCTACATTCATGGTCAAAATGACCATAGAAGAGTTTCCAAAACAACACTCCATATTTCAAGTCGTTTGTCTCCTTATCATACCATAACTCCTTGATACCATACCATAAATTAGAACTTGCCTTATTCCTTAGTCTACTAACCATAAAAGACAATAATCTAACCTTACCTTAATTAGAGTTGACCGACACATGCCATACACATGCAAAAATAAAAGTCACCTTATAGCCATCCATGGGATTCGAACCTAAGACCATTAATACACTCCACACTCCACTTGCCACTTTACCAATTGACTCCTTGTGATTAAAACCTCAAACTAATTTTCTTAAGGCCAATTTTGCTTAGCTCCCCTTCTAAGACTAAAAATATAATATTTTTCTAAAGCATTCCCTTACATTCTAAAATTCTAAAAACCCTTAAAACATATCCAAACACACACTAAGCCCACTATCACTTGAATTATGCATAAACGCATAACCCCTAAATCTAGGATATTACACTCATAGCTTCCTCGAGCTCCCACGTAGCCTCTTCGACTCCGTGTCGTTTCCACAAAACTTTTACTAAAGCTATGCTTTTATTTCTTAATTCTTTAATCTCTCGAGCTAGAATTCTGATTGATTCTTCGTTGTACGTCAGTACGGGTTGAATTTCAATCTCTGCCAGAGAAATTACATGTGATGGATTTGATCGATATCGACGTAACATCGACACATGAAAAACATTATGGATTTTCTCTAACTCAGTCAGTAAAGCTAGCCGATATGCCACTAGACCTATTCTTTCGATGATCTTATACGGCCCGATAAAACGCGGACTCAATTTTCCTTTGCGACCAAATCTAAGTATTTTCTTCCGTAGAGATACTTTCAGAAACATTTTATCACCAATCTAAAGTTCAATGTCCTTTCATTTCAAATCCGCATACGAGTTCTGTCTATCTGAAGCTACTTTCAAACAATCGCGAATTACTTTCACTTTCTCTTCTGTTTCTCTAACCAAATCAATCTCGTGAATCTGTTTCTCACTAAGCTCAGTCCAGTATAATGGTGTTCGGCATTTGCGACCATACAATGCTTCATATGGTGCCATCTTTATGCTCGATTGTAAACTATTATTATACTCGAATTCAACCAATGGCAAAAATCTCTCCTAATTGCCTTCAAATTCTAGAATACAACAACGAAGCATATCTTTGAGAACCTGAATCACTCTCTCAGACTGACCATCAGTTTACAGATGAAAAGCAGTACTAAAGTTTAACCTTGTACCCAGGGCTTCTTGCAATTTCTTCCAAAATCTCGACGTGAACCTCAAATCTCTATCCTAAATAATCGAAACTGACACCCCATGCAATCTAACAATCTCAGAGATGTATAATTCAGCCAATTTATGAAGTGAATAATCAGTACGTACATGAATGAAATGTGTCAATTTTGTCAATCGATCAATACAACCCAAATAGCATCTTTCTTTTTCGGAGTCAGGGGTAATCCCGATACGAAATCCATCGTAACTCTATCCAATTTCCACTCAGGTATCATTACTGGCTAAGGTAGTCCCGACGGTACTTGATGTTTGGTTTTGACTTGCTGACAAATCAAACATCTCAACACAAATTTAGAAATGTCTCGTTTCATACCCGACCACCAATACAATTGTTTCAAATTATTGTACATTTTAGTACTTCCCGGGTGAACAGATAGACAACCACTGTGTGCTTCGTGCAAAATTTTCTAAATGAGCTCGGAATTCTTTGGTACACATATTCTACCTCGAAACATTAAACAATCATCGGGTCTGATCTAAAAGTCAGAATTACTAGTTGATTCACATTGCACTCTTTTGGCTTGCAATTCATTATCATATTTCTGAGCTTCAAAAATTTGCTGAAGAAATATCGGTTTAGCTTTCAACTCTACCAATATCGAACCATCATCAGATAATGACAATCGAGTATTCATTGCTCGCAAAGTATATAACGATTTTCTACTTAGCGCATCTGCAACTACATTTGCTTTTCGCCAATGATAGTCAATAACTAACTCGTAATCTTTCAATAGTTCGAGCCATCTCTGTTGTCGTAAGTTTAGATCTTTCTGAGTCATTATGTATTTCAAGCTCTTATGATCAGTAAAGATATGGCATTTTTCACCGTACAAATGATGTCGCCAAATTTTCAATGCGAAAACAATAGCAGCCAACTTTAAATCGTGCGTCGGATAGTTCTTTTCATGCGATTTCAACTGTCTGGAAGCATAAGCTATAACTTCTCCTTCTTGCATCAACACGCAACCCAAACCATTTAATGACGTGTTGTTATAAATTATGAATTCTTTACCCGACTCAGGTTGAACCTACACTGGTGCTTCAGTTAACAATGCTTTCAACTAATCAAAACTCTGTTGACATTTCTCTGACCACTCGAACTTCACATCTTTCTGTAGCAATCTGGTCATCGGTGTAGCAATCATCGAGAATCTTTTAACAAAATGTTGATAGTAGCTCGCTAACCCCAGAAAACTTCTAACTTTGGATACATTCCTCGGTGGTTTCCAATCAACAACAGTTGAAATTTTGCTCAGATCAACTCTTATACCTTCCGCTGAAACAATGTGCCCCAAAAATCTAACTTCTCTGAGCTAAAACTCTCATTTACTAAATTTCATGAACAGTTGCTTATCTATCAAAGTTTGTAACATAATCCTCAAATGCTTAGCATGCTCAAATTCATCTTGAGAATAGATCAAAATTTCATCAATGAACACAACAACAAATTTGTCTAAATACGGTCTAAATATCCGATTCATCAAATCCATAAAGACTGCAGGAGCATTAGTCAATCCGAAAGGCATAACAAGGAATTCATAATGTCCGTACCTCGTTCTGAATGCAGTTTTCGGCACATCTGAGTCTTTAACTCGCAACTGATAATAACCAGATCTCAAATCAATCTTTGAAAGCATTTTGCCCCTTTCAACTGATCGAGCAAATCATCTATTCTCGGCAACGGATACTTATTCTTTATCGTAACCTTATTGAGATATCGATAATTAATACACATTCTCATTGACCCGTCTTTCTTCTTTACAAACAATACTGGCGCACCCCATGGTGAAAAACTAGGTCGTGCGAATCCTCTATCTGTTAACTCTTACAACTGAGATTTTAACTCTTTCAATTCCATCGGAGCCATTATGTACGAAGCTATCGATATCGGTAAAGTGCCTGGTACCAATTCAACAGAAAATTCAACCTGTCGATTCGGACGAAATTGAACTCTTTTAGAAACACATCCGGAAACTCACATACTATCGGTACTAATTCAATTTTCGATCCAAACACTTTTGTATCCAGTACATAAGCAAGATAAGCTTCACAACCTTTTCTCACATATCTCTGAGCTGACATAGACGAAATCACAACAGGCAGTCCACTATACTCATTTGATTCAGTTTGAAGGATTTCACTATTTTGACATTTCAATTCAATAGTCTTTCGTCTACAATTCACAACAGCATCATGCAGAGTCAACCAATCCATTCCCAGAATTACATCGAACTCATCAAATGGTAAAAGCATCAAATTAGCCTTAAAATAGTAACCCCGAGTCATTAAAGGGCAATCCTTGCAAACTTTATCAACTAGAACATATTTGCTTAAGGGGTTCGATACTTTAATTACAAATTTTGTAGACTCAACAGGAAATTTCTTACTAGACACTAAATTCTCACAAACATACGAATGTGTCGGTCCAGGATCAATTAAAGCAATCACATTAGTGTCATAAAGAGAGAGTGTACTTGTGCTAACATCTGCTGATGATGCATCTTCACGAGCACGAATAGCGTAAGCTCTGGCTGGTACTCTAGCCTTGGATCTCACAGCTAAATCTCTAGTAACACCTTTGCCACTAGACATATTCCCCGTATTTCTCGGGGGTCTCCCTCTCGTAGTCGTATTGCTCGGTCTTGTATTTTGAAATTTATATTTCTTGGATAACTCTGGGCAATCTCGAATAAAATGATCTGGCGAGCCACATTTGAAACGAGCTTTATTACTCTTATTCCAGCACTCTCCAAAATGTCGTCTCCCACACTGTTGACACTCTGGCTTATTGTTTCTCACACTATCAACGCTCGAGACGGAAATTGCTTGAGCTTTAGGACTCACATGTTGATTTCCAAGACCTCTATTCTGATATCCCACTGATGAATTTGATCGACTATACGAATCTCGAGATTTCTTTGATGAAGATTGATAAGGTTTATTCATCGGTCTTTTTCTCAAATCTCTAGCCTCTGAATCAGCTTTCCTCTTTTCTCGGCTAAAGTCTTCGGCTTTGCAAGCTTGGTCAACTAACACAACAAATTCTTTTAAATCTAAAATTCCTCTTTTCCTCTTTTCTATGTATTTCTTCCGAAACTCAATCTGAAAGAATTTCCAAGTGACTCTCTCTCTCGGTACTACAGACACCAAAGTATTCCACCATTGATATGTTGTGTCTCTCAACAAGGAAATGGCACACTTTAAACATTCTGCTAGCGTGCATGAAAGTTCATCAAGCACTCAAATCGTATTTTCAAGCCCAAACTCAGCTCTATCAGGATCGTCGTCAATAGTGGCTCTGAACTCTTCAGCCCCGTACTTTCTAATTCTATCAACAGGTGGCTTCTTCAATCGCAAAGGTTCCAATCCTTGTGGAGCTAAGGGAACCGGTTGGACATTAGGAGGGGGTGGAGGTTGTTGAGTAGCTAGGTTTGTCCGGACATACTGCGTGAACCATTCGTTTATCATTTGGAAGAAGGCTCCCTTAACCTCTCCTCTCTGACTACCCGATATGGGTCTAGATTCAGAAGGCGTTGTCCCTTGAGCGAGAGCTGGCGTATTACACTCAACATCATCAGCTACAACTCGATCGGGATCCATTTACTATATGAAAACAAAGTTTAAATTGTTAGGAGTCATCACACTATCACAGGTTATATATGGCATGTATAGCTAGACTCTGACACACGCTACATTACTCCTAGAATTGACTAAACCATAGCTCTGTGATGAACCATAATTTACACATATTTTAACCCTATGCTTGGCTTACTTTTGGATGAATTTTCATTAGATTTGATGAATTCGATGCTCCTAATCCTTTAATTTCATGCTTTACACTCAGGAGAGCTTAGGGAGTCAAAAAGAACGAGAAACGAGCCAAAAAGGGACAAAATGGGCCTACACGACCTGGACCACTACAAACGGGAAAATCCACACTGTCGTGAGTGCTAAGCAGAACCGAACACAGCCTGGACTATCGACCACGGGCGTGTCCCTGCCGGACCCAAGTTTAATTCTATTCGGAAAAGGTTACTTGTGGGCCAAGAAAGGCGTTCCAGAAGCCTATATAAACACCCTAGGGGGCAACCTAAAAGGGACGTCGGGTAGACGCCGAATAGAAGGCAAAAAATACTCCAAGACAACCATCGGGAACAGCTTAGGAGAAGGATCTCCATCAAGACTGAAGATCTCCCATCAAGTTCTTTAAGAAGTTTTTAAGTTTTCTTATGTTTTGTTGCTTTCCCTATTTTAAGATGTTTCCCTCTATCAGTATGAACTAAATTCCTTAAATACCTGAGGGGATGAAACCTAAGATAGATCTTATTATTATTTGATTTATAAGATAAATTCTTGTTCTTATTCTTGTTTTGATAATTCAGGTTATTGACTCAAGTCGAATGTGCTTATTCAATGGAGCAAAAGTCCCTGTTTAAGAGTAGATCAACACAATTAAGCGGAGTTGATTGCAACCCTAGAAATAGGGCGACATAAATCTGCCGGATTAGAGTCAAATCTAATAAGGGGATCCATAGATCGAGTTAATGCGACAATAGGGGTTTTAACTAGAAAAAGTTTTCAATTAATTAACCTAAAGTTAGTTTTTTTTAGTCTTGAAAGAGATATTAACATATATCAGGATTTCTATGGATTAAGTCAAGTGAATAAATCGTATGAATCAAAAGTGATAAGTGAAGTCTAGGTGGATTCTTCCTTAGGTATTGCCTATATCATAAAGTTGTCTTAAAGTATTCTCTCAATTCTTTCTCTGTCGTATTTTTAATTATGCTCTAGTTTAAAAGAAACCACTCTAATTATTAGGCCAGATACTAAAAAGATAGTAATTACTAGTACTCTTGGTCCTTGAGGATACGATATTCTGGACTCACCACAACTATACTACTGTTCGATAGGTGCGCTTGACTTTGTCGAAATATTAGTTAGTTTAGAGCCCATCAAGTTTTTGGCGCCGTTGCCAGGGACTAAGACATTAGGAAAACTAAATTTTTATTACTTTAGCCACTTTATTTATTTTCAAATTATTTTTATTTTAACTTTGCTAATTTTTCTTTTATTTGCATCTGGCAGGTAATTTTAGTTTATGACTAGAAGAAACCCGTCAGGACCCTTGATTTTTGACAGTGAGATAGAACATACTGCTCGCAGAAACCGAAGAGAAATAAGGCGAAGCCTACAATACATAGAAGAAGAGCAAGAAGACGAAACCAATACTACTGAAGAGATGGCCGATAATAATCCGCTACCTCCTGTGGTTGCCGCAAACCCGGTGAATCAAAATCATGCTCCTTGTACTATGTATGATTATATTAAACCTAATTTAACGGGAACTGAATCAAGTATTGTTAGACCTGCTATTGCTGCAAATAATTTTGAACTGAAACCTAACACTATTTAGATGATTAGCAATTTGTTCAGTTTGATGGTTTGCAGGATGAGGATCCAAACAATCATTTGGCAAATTTTCTTGAGTTTTGCGACACTTTCAAGATTAATAGCGTTTTTAATTATGCCATTTGCCTTCGGTTGTTTCCCTTCTCGTTGAGAAATAAAGCTAAACAGTGGTTGAACTTGTTACCACGAGGATCAATCACTACATGGGAACAAATAACCGAAAATTTTTTGTTAAAATATTTTTAGCTGACTAAAACGGCTAAGTTGAGGAATGATATCTCTTCTTTTGTGCAGATAGATTTAGAGACACTTTACGATGCATGGGAGAGATACAAGGATTTACTAAAAAGGTTCCCTCACCATGGGTTACCCTTGTGGCTACAAGTTCAAACCTTTTACAGCGGTGTGAACCCCTCAACTAGGCAGTTGATTGATTCAGCCGCCGGCGGAACCCTAAATAACAAAACCCCTGAAGCGGCTTATGAGTTTATAGAGGAGATGTCACTGAATAACTATCAGTGGCAAGTTACGAGGAAAAAGCCAACAAAAGCCGCCAGTGTTTTCAACCTTGACGCAGTAACCATGCTATCAAATCAGGTAGAACTTTTAAGTAAGAAAATTGATGGTTTGTGTGGTTCTTCGCAGGTGCATCCAGTGATGTAGTGTGATACGAATGGAGGAGGAATGAATAATACAGAATATCCATCCTAGAAATCTGGCATAGAAAGCGAATAGATAAACTATATGGGTAATAATTCTAGACCTCAAAATAACCATTATAGTAACACTTATAATCCAGGTTGGAGAAACCACCCCATCTTCTCATGGGGTAGCCAAGGAAATCAAAGACAACAACCCTTCCCAGGCTTTCAACAGTAACCCTACTCACAAGAGAAGAAGCCAAACGTTGAGGAGATGCTAACAAAATTCATCGCAGTGTCAGAAACTCATTTCCAAAACACCGAAACAGCACTTAAAAATCAGCAAGCATCAATTCAAGTCCTCGAGAACCAATTAGGAAACTTGCTAAACTGATCTCTGAACGACCATAAGGAAGCTTGCCAAGCAACACTGAAACTAACCCCAAGGAGCAACTTCATGTCATTATCGCTCACGATAGTAAAGGGTTAGACGAACAAAAACCGAGGCAAGAAAATGTGGTAGATAAAGGTAAGGTTGTTGTAAGCCATAATAAACTAGAACTGGTAAGTACAGAGTATAAACCTCATGTGCCATACCCCAATACGAAGATGAAAGATCGTACCGATGAACAATTCGGTAAATTTCTTAAACTTATGAAGAAATTACATATTAACTTACCATTCCTTGAAGCTCTTTTGCAAATGCCCAATTCAAGGAACTTTTTAAAAGAGCTTTTGACAAACAAACGGAAGTTAGACGATACGTCGCATGTGGAGCTAAATGTAGTGTGCTCAGCAATTTTACAAAATAAACTACCACGAAAGTTAAAGATCCAGGGAGTTTTACAATTCCTTACTTAATTGGTAGTTTATCTGTTAATAATGCTTTAGCTGATTTAGGGGCAAGCATAAATGTTATGCCTTATAAAATTTTTAAATAGCTAGGTCTTGGGAAACCCAAATAAACTAGGATGAGCATTCATTTGGCTGATAAAACTATTAGAATTCCTAGGGGTATAATCGGAGATGTACTAGTAAAATTTGATAAATTCATATTCCCAGTAGAATTCGCTGTTTTAGACATGGATGAAGACAATAATGTTCTTTTAATTTTAGGAAGACTCTTTTTAGCAACTGCTAAAACTAAAATTGATGTTGGTACAGAAGAACTCACACTTCGTGTAGGTGACGAAACGATCACTCTTCAGGCTCTTGACTCGGCTAGGACATCGAGTAATAAATGTGAGAACATAAATTCTATTAATGACCATTCGATTCAACCTTCTTTTCAGGAAGCACCACGAAATTACACAATTGAGCCACATCCTAGTCCACGTGCCACCAATGAAATAACTCATGAGGAGCGAAGGCTTCAGATCGATGAACTAAACGAGTGGAGAACACACGTCAAGGAAAAACCGAAAAAACACGATGAACCAAAGCAAATCTATGTCAAACTTAAGGATGGGACAACCTAATTTAAGATCGGGGATCAGGTATTGTTGGATAAGACAGACCTTCAAATCGCCACTTCGGACCTTAATACAAACGAAGAGATCCCTTTCACGATACTAAATGTCTTCCCATACGGAACAGTCGAGGTAACTAATCCTAAGTTCGGCACTTTTAAGGTAAACACCACTCAACTTAAACTATATATCGATAACCGAATTGAAAGCAAAAATGAGGAGTTTCAACTCTTCAAACCACCATGATTATGCGAATGAAAGGTAAGTCTAGCTTAAGACTTTAAACGAGCGCTTCTCGGAAGGCAACCCGAGCACTTACCCCACTAACGTCCATATTTTTTATTTTTAGCACCTAACTAACAACTAACCAAGTTAATAAAGCACAAGTTTCTCTCTCCACATGGCTTTACACACGGGCGTGGCCGTGGTCGTGTGGACACCATGAATAGGCAGATCGGCGTGGCAGAGACCGTGCAAACCAAGGGTGAAAATTCCCCAAAACACGAGCTGCGATAAAATGCCATGGCCGTGCGATTCAGCCGTGGTCGACACGCCCATGTCCCTAGGCCGTGGTCGACACTGATTAAGCAACACGGGGGTGCGAAACCTCTACACAGTTGTGGGAGAAATGAACGAAGCACCACACGGCCATGCGATAAGGCCGTGTGACCTAACACGCCCATAGCACACAGGCGTGGGCAGCAACCAAGTGCCCTGATTTCTATTTAAACCCCCTTCTTCTCACTTTCTCCCCAAATTCTTCTTCTCCTAAACCCTAGCCACCACACCCATTCCTTTTTCTAATATATTTCTCCTTTCATTTTCCTTTCTCTATTTCCCTCATTCTTTCTTTACACCACCATCACCATGTCGAAGAAGCGAAAGGACCCTAGCACAGTCTCCCCATGCGAGACCAATCTACATAAGTTCATGTCGGCCGCTTCATTTACTCGACAAGACAAGGACCTTTGAGTCCATTTATTTTTTCTTTTTCTTTTATTTTTATTTTTAAATTCTTTTCTTTTATCTTTCTTATCTTTCAATTATATTATTATATTTTGATTTCCTTAATTTAGGTTTAAGGGGTTGTTAAGGAATGACCACACCCCCACCGGAGTATCCACCTCCACCTTCATCTATGCCCAACTTACTGTTTTTTTTCCTTGACTCCATCCAAAATTCAGGAAGTTCACTTCTCTCCCTATCTTATGATTTTCTATATTGTAGATATCTATTTTTGTGCATTGAGGACAATGTACATCTTAAGTGTGGGGAGGTGTCAACAATACTGAATTATGTCTTGTTCATAAGTAATTTTCACATATTACTATTAGAATGAAACTTCTGTTGATTTATGATTTTCATTGATATGTTTCAGATTAAGTCATAGGTAATTGTGCATTGATGGTTTAAACTTTAAGATAATAGAGAATCAAGCATGATAAGTCTATTTTCAGAATAAAAAAATTATTAGGTTATTTCCCTTAATTTAAATATTACTTTGAAGTTTGAAATTTACAAGGTTGACATCAAAAACCATAATTTTTGTGAGATTTTGAGCCTTTTAGAGCATATATTTTTCTTTCTCGCTTTATTGATTATGAGTGTGTCAACATTGATTTGTTACTCTAGAACTTGCTTCGATTATACATGTTGAGACCACATTTTTTATTTGATATAGTGAAATGATAAAGGCACCTAGGATTTAACTTACTTATCCCAAAAAAGCCTACCTCCATAATTAACCCCTAGTGAACCCTTTTTAGCCTAATAAACCATTTCTTGACTTACCCGTTAATATTAACCCAAAACGAATGTAACATCCCAAAATTTGGCCTAGTAGGATCGGGCCCAATGGGCCTTGGACGTGGGAGTGTTTAAAATATTGATAAGAAGAGAATGACATTATTGCAAATTGGACATATTAGTTAAGTGAATTTGGAAGGTTGCGAGGTTTCTATGAAGTCTCGGGTTTTATTGGGCCTTAGGAAAATTTTGGTATTTTAGCACTTTAAGGAGAGATAGTAAGTAGCTTCAAGACTTATAGAAATAAATGAGTAATGTGCTTGCATAAATGAGCTATTGGTAAAGAGGTTATGGCATCAAGTGAAGTACGTTGAGGGAAGAGGTTCAAATCACTTTGAGTGCAAATTTTGACTAATATTTTTGCACTTTTTCCTTAAATGTTGGCCAAGAGGTATATATGGCAAGTTTGACTTCTTTATTTTTGGTAAGGTGGCTAAGGAATTAAGGAAAGGTTGAGGCTGGGGAAAGGAATCAAAAGGAAAACGTAAGTAAGGGGAACAAGTGGCTTATTTCATGGAGAATGCTATGGAAAGTATGGTTGGCAAAATTTTGACCCTTATGGCTATGCATGTGGACGGTTTTGGGGGTAGATAGGTAGCTGAAATTTTTACTTTGGCATTTGGTAGGGTATTGGTATTGTTTTTGGCCAAAAATCTCATTTGCAACTTTAGTGTCATCTTCTCCCAATTTGCTATTCCCTTCTGCCGAAATCTTCTAGCACAATAGTGCATTTTTCTTCTCTTTGTATTGGTCACATATTCACCTCTTGTCCATCTTCCTTGATAGCCGAAACTTCAAGTGGATTATAGGCAAATTCTTCTTCTTTCTTCTTGATTGCCGAATGCACCTAAACCATTGAGACAAAATTGTTCACTCTTTATCCTTTTGGAAGAACCGAAACCCCAAAAATACACCTTTTTCATCTTTTTATTCCTTTTCTCAAAAGTTTTCAACCCTTTCTTTTCTTCTCAAAATCCATACCCTCTATAGTCGAATATCATTGTTCATTTTTCTCCATAACTGAAACATTTTCATCATTTATTATTCATTCCTTAATCAATCGTGTTTTAAGTGGGAGACCGTGTATTGTTCTAGCCGAAGTCAAATGGTGGAAATTGGATCCAATATCGATAAGGGACAAATCACTCGATATATTTCTACCTTCGGATATAGTGGTCAACAACGAGTGGTTCGTTAGGAAATCAAAATAAGGTGTGTAATCCCGTACTTTCCGAATATATGATTGAAATGGTGGGTAATCTCACACTTCTCTGAAAATGTGCATGAAATATTCTGTGAATCGGTTGAAATACCGAAGAAAACCAAAAACCGGCATCCGTGATCACTCGGGCGTAGTATGATCGTAGTGGTAATCGTATTTTTGTAATGAAACAGTTTCGATTAGAAGCAGTGACGTGTTTTTGAAAAATCACAAAAATAGGATAAAGGGAATTAGAAAGTGAATAAGATATCAAATTAAATCTTACTGTGTCTATTTTAATATGGAAGAAACGGAGAAGGAAAAGGATTTTTATATTCTGAGATATCTTAATTTTAGTAAGACTGGTTCTGATTGACTTCGTGGTTCCCTGATCTGTCTTGGAAAAATCGTATAAAATTGTACAAAGTGAATTATGGGTTATAATTTATATGTATAGATTCTTTAGTGAGCCTAATTTCATTAGAAACAAGTGAGAGTAGTATATGAAAACCGTACAGTGAGATATTTGAAATTAAGGTAAGAGAGGTCAGAACTATTGGACAGTGAAACAAGGGAAAATTTAAGAAATAAACTATACTGAATGGTTAAGCCAAAAATTCTGGAAAAATTGTAGTAAGAAGATATATGAGTCTAGTTTCAAGGAAAATTTATGGATCTAGATTTTGAGTGTTCTAACCCGAGTTATGGTCAATTTAGCCAATATGACGCAGATAGACAGTTTCGAATTTTATGCCCCAAATTAGTAGTTAAGACTAGGTTGCGAAATCACCATAATACCCTTAGAGGGTAAATTACTGAATTACCTTTAGCGGGTACGATTGCCGAATTACGAAAATGCCCTTACGGGCCGAGTTACGAAAATGCCCTTATGGGCCGAATTATGGAAATGCCCCTAATGGGCCAATTTGCAAAGCGTTAATGGGTCGAATGGTTATAATGCCTTAATGGGCCGATTGATAATTTGCTATATGGGCCGTTTGATATTTGCTTTACGGGCCATTTGATATTTGCTTTATGGGCCATTTGATATTTGCTATATGGGCCGATTGATAATTTGTTATATGGGCCGTTAGATATTTGCTATATGGGCCGATTGATAATTTGCTATATGGGTCATTTGATATTTACTTTATGGGCAGTTTGATATTTGCTATATGGGCCGACTTGAAATAAATTGTGAAAAGGGCCAAGATGTTATTTTGCTTAATTGGCCAACTTGATAAATTGTTATAATGGGCCATAATTATTGTAAGAAAAATCTGAATAAATTGTGTAAATGGTTATGCATTAAGTACATGATTTGCATGGGATGGGATAATGATGAAGAGAAGTTTTGGTAGCTCTGCTACATAAATCTGGTGGCTCTGCCACAAATCTGAAAAATGGCAATGCCATGTAAATTCTGTTAATCTGGTGGCTTGTCCACAAATTTGATATAAATGGCTTAATGCCTATGTTTGGTGTGTTGGCGGGGTGGGTTGACTAAAGATCACCCACAAGTGTGTTGGTTGGTACGGGTGGTGTGTAGCGGATGGAATACTAGGCTTGGTTTGGGACTTGCATTTCATATTCATGTTATATTCATTACATTATTGTATATGGGCTTAGGCCCAAATATTTGCTTAATGGATTTTGGCCCAGTGGACAACGATAAGGGGATTTCACACTGAGTTCTTGTAACTCACCCCCCTTTCTCTTAACCCTTGTAGGTAATGCTTGATGATATGAACTTGGGCTATGGATGACTCAAGGGAGGCCATACTTCAGAATTGGTTCTAACTTTATTAAATTTCCTTTTTCATTTATTTCGTTGCTTTTACTATTCAGGTTTTAAAGTTGTAATAAGGCCTCTGGGATATTTTATTTGGTTTTATATTTAGCTGTACTTATTATTTTTCTATACATTATTTTAAATGGGGATTTTTCTAAAATCATAAATAACGGTTTTCCAAAAATTGATTTACAAATGATTTTCATAACAAACTTTTAAAAATGATTTAACTCGGAAATTCTCTTTCAAATTATCGACGACATTTTCAAAAGTCACGGTCAAAGTTCACAACCTCGATTTTCGACTCATCAATCAACCTCTCAAAAATACTTGTATTTTATCTACGTTTCCGCAATATTTTCAAAATTTTTCTGCAACTCTATTTCCAAACATCATATTTTCGTAAATTGTTTATTTCAAATATGTTTTCGCAACCAAAAAGGTTTTTAAAGATAATTACATTTTCAAGTAGATAGCAATTGCTTAAGTGCTTTGAGTTTTAACAAAGAGGCTGTAATTCTCAAACAAGTTTTTAACAATCGCAAAGATGGTTTTGAAAAAAAAAACTTCCATGTGACACGCTAGACTCGGGCCTAACTTTTAGGCCGGGTTTGGGGTGTTACATTTTATGGTATCAGAGCCCGATTGCAAAACTCGGCTATGGTTTGGGTTCAAAAGCATTTTCCAAAGCTGTTTGAAAAAATTTTTATAAATGCATATTCTGAAGGAAGTATGGCACCACGAGTATCCGGCACCAAGTCAAGTAAGTATGTGTTTTCATTTCATGATTATTGTGTTAGTAATGTGGTAAGAAAATTCCACAAAAAAGAATACTCTAGAACTTTTAGCTTTAGGAGCTGAAACTATAAAGATTGAGACTTTAGGATACATTTTGCGAAAACCACTTCAACTCTTATACTCCATAAGACATTGTTTAATAAACATCGAACAGTATATTGATTCATAAGACTTATAATCAGATTAAATCGACTTAGTGAACATGAGCGCTAGAAGACGTAGATGCGGTGGACGTAGACGTGGTAGAGGCCGAGGTGCTAGGGCTAGATCTTCGGCACCGAGGCATGTTTCCGAAAGGGAGGCGTTGGCATCGCCAGTGGCTGAGACGGGATCTCATGATCGAGCTGGAGTTGATAAGCTGACTCAGATAGTCCAGGAAGTATTGGAAGAGGTTAAAGGAATCGGTGAAGCATTTCGAGTTAGGTCTGTGGACCGTAAGAAGAAATTAGATCGTGGTTCTTTTGGGTCGCAGTCTCGTTCCGTAAAGCATGTCAAGGCACGTTCAAACATTCCGGCTTGCGATTATTGTAGAAGGCGTCATCCGGGAGAATGCTGGATAAGGTCAGGAGCATGCTTGAGATGCGGGTCTAAGGAGCATAAGGCTCGGGATTGTTTCATCACCATCAAGTCAGGTATGTTTTGGTTGGAAGTGATGATTGAATGTAAGAAAATTTTTGGTATAAGTGGAAGATAACAGCATGCTTCTATGGTTAGATGTTTGGTTGTGTGAAAGAGGATTCAAGATTATGTTAAAAGTACATTAATGTTATTAAGATCAGAGTGCGCAACGAAAGCTTAGCAGTGTGATTTGAGCGATGCGTTTAGTAGTTGGTTGGAAATTTCGAGGATGAAATTTCTTTAAGGAGGGTAGAATTGTAACATCCCAAAATTGGGCCTAGCAGGATTGGGCCCAATGGGCCTTGGGCGTGGGAGTGTTTAAAATTTTGATAACAAGAGAATGTCATTATTGCAAATTGGACTTATTAGTTAAGTGAATTTGGAAGGTTGCAAGGTTCCTATGAAGTCTCGAGTTTTATTGGGCCTTAGGAAAAATTTGGTATTTTAGCACTTTAAGGAGAGATGGTAATTAGCTTCAAGACTTATAGAAATAAATGAGTAATGTGCTTGCATAAATGAGCTATTAGTAAAGAGGTTATGGCATCAAGTGAAGTACCTTGAGGGAAGAGGTTCAAATCACTTTGAGTGTAAATTTTGACTAATATTTTTGCACTTTTTCCTTAAGTGTCGGCCAAGAGGTATATATGGCAAGTTTGACTTCTTTATTTTTGGTAAGGTGGCTAAGGAATTAAGGAAAGGTTGAGGTTGGGGAAAGGAATCAAAAGGAAAAGGTAAGTAAGGGGAACAAGTGGCTTATTTCATGGAGAATGCTATGGAAAGTATGGTTGGCAAAATTTTGACCCTTATGGCTATGCATGTGGACGGTTTTGGGGGTAGATAGGTAGCTAAAATTTTTACTTTGGCATTTGGTAGGGTCTTGGTATTGTTTTTGGCCAAAAATCTCATTTGCAACTTTAGTGTCATCTTCTCCCAATTTGCTATTCCCTTTTGCCGAAATCTTCTAGCACAATAGTGCATTCTTCTTCTCTTTGTATTGGTCACATATTCACCTCTTGTCCATCTTCCTTGATAGCCGAAACTTCAAGTGGATTATAGGCAAATTCTTCTTCTTTCTTCTTGATTGTCGAATGCACCTAAACCATTGAGACAAAATTGTTCACTCTTTATCCTTTGGAAGAACCGAAACCCCAAAAATACACCTTTTTCATCTTTTTATTCCTTTTCACAAAAGTTTTCAACCCTTTCTTTTCTTCTCAAAATCCATACCCCCTCTATAGCCGAATATCATTGTTCATTTTTCTCCATAACTGAAACATTTTCATCATTTATTATTCATTCCTTATTCAATCGCATTTTAAGTGGGAGACCGTGTATTGTTCTAGCCGAAGTCAAACAGTGGAAATTGGATCTAATATCGATAAGGGACAAATCACTCGATATATTTCTACCTTCGGATATAGTTCGTTAGGAAATCGAAATAAGGTGTGTAATCCCGTGCTTTCCGAATATATGATTGAAATGGTGAGTAATCTCACACTTCTCTAAAAATGTGCATGAAATATTATGTGAATCGGTCGAAATATCGAAGAAAACCAAAAATCGGCATCCGTGATCACTCGGGCGTATGTATGATCGTAGTGGTAATCGTATTTTTGTAATAAAACAGTTTCGATTAGAAGCAGTGACGTGTTTTTGAAAAATCACAAAAAATAGGGTAAAGGGAATTAGAAAGTGAATAAGATATCAAATTAAATCTTACTGTGTCTATTTTAATATGGAAGAAATGGAAAAGGAAAAGGATTTTTATATTCTGAGATATCTTAATTTTAGTAAGACTGGTTCTGATTGACTTCGTGGTTACCTGATCTGTCTTAGAAAAATCGTATAAAATTGTACAAAGTGAATTATGGGTTATAATTTATATGTATAGATTCTTTAGTGAGCGTAATTTCATTAGAATCAAATGGGAGCAGTATATGAAAACCGTACAGTGAGATATTTGAAATTAAGGTAAGAGAGTTCAGAACTATTAGACAGTGAAACAAGGGAAAATTTAAGAAATAAACTGTACTGAATGGTTAAGCCAAAAATTCTGGAAAAATTGTAGTAAGAAGATATATGAGTCTAGTTCAAAGGAAAATTTACGGATCTAGATTTTGAGTGTTCTAACCCAAGTTATGGTCAATTTAGCCAATATGACGCAGATAGACGGTTTCGAATTTTATGCCCTAAATTAGTAGTTAAGACTAGGTTGCGAAATCACCATAATACCCTTAGAGGGTAAATTACCGAAATACCCCTGGGTTGCGAAATTACTGAATTACCCTTAGCGGGTACGATTGCCGAATTATGAAAATGCCCCTAATGGGTCGATTTGCAAAGCGCTAATGGGTCGAATGGTTATAATGCCTTAATGGGCCGATTGATAATTTGCTATATGGGCCGTTTGATATTTGCTTTATGGGCCGTTTGATATTTGCTTTATGGGCCGTTTGATATTTGCTATATGGGCCGATTTATAATTTTCTATATGGGCCGTTAGATATTTGCTATATGGGCCGATTGATAATTTGCTATATGGGCCATTTGATATTTGCTTTATGGGCAGTTTGATATTTGCTATATGGGCTGACTTGAAATAAATTGTGAAATGAGCCAAGATGATATTTTGCTTAATTGGCTAACTTGATAATTGTTATAATGGGCCATAATTATTGTAAGAAAAATCTGAATAAATTGTGTAAATGGTTATGCATTGAGTACATGATTTGCATGGGATGGGATAATGATGAAGAGAAGTTCTAGTAGCTCTGCTACATAAATCTGGTGGCTCTGCCACAAATCTGAAAAATGGCAATGCCATGTAAATTCTGTTAATCTGGTGGCTTGTCCACAAATTTGATATAAATGGCTTAATACCTATGTTTGGTGTGTTGGCGGGGTGGGTTGACTAAAGATCACCCACAAGTGTGTTGGTTGGTACGGGTGGTGTGTAGCGGATGGAATACTAGGCTTGGTTTGGGACTTGCATTTCATATTCATGTTATATTCATTACATTATTGTGTATGGGCTTAGGCCCAAATATTTGCTTAATGGATTTTGGCCCAGTGGACAACGGTAAGGGGATTTCACACTGAGTTCTTGTAACTCACCCCCCTTTCTCTTAACCCTTGTAGGTAATGCTTGATGATATGAACTTGGGCTATGGATGACTCGAGGGAGGCCATACAGAATTGGTTCTAACTTTATTAAATTTCCTTTTTCGTTTATTTCGTTGCTTTTACTATTCGGGTTTTAAAGTTGTAATAAGGCCTTTGGGATATTTTATTTGGTTTTATGTTTAGCTGTACTTATTATTTTTCTACAATATTTTAAATGGGGATTTTTCTAAAATCATAAATAACGGTTTTCCAAAAATTGATTTACAAATGATTTTCATAACAAACTTTTAAAAATGATTTAACTCAGAAATTCTCTTTCAAATTATCGACGACATTTTCAAAAGTCACGGTCAAAGTTCACAACCTCGATTTTCGACTCATCAATCAACCTCTCAAAATACTTGTATTTTATCTACGTTTCCGCAATGTTTTCAAAATGTTTCTGCAACTCTATTTCCAAACGTCATATTTTCGTAAATTGTTTATTTCAAATATGTTTTCGCAACCAAAAAGGTTTTTAAAGATAATTACGTTTTCAAGTAGATAACAATTGCTTAAGTGCTTTGAGTTTTAACAAAGAGGCTGTAATTCTCAAACAAGTTTTTAACAATCGCAAAGATGGTTTTGAAAAAAAAAACTTCCATGTGACACGCCGAATTCGGGCCTAACTTCTAGGCCGGGTTTGGGGTGTTACATTTTATGGTATCAGAGCCCGATTGCAAAACTCGGCTATGGTTTGGGTTCAAAAGCATTTTCCAAAGCTGTTTGAAAAAATTTTTATAAATGCATGTTCTGAAGGAAGTATGGCACCACGAGTATCTGACACCAAGTCAAGTAAGTATGTGATTTCATTTCATGATTATTATGTTAATACTGTGGTAAGAGAATTCCACAAAATAGAATACTCTAGAACTTTTAGCTTTAGGAGCTGAAATTATAGAGATTGAGACTTTAGGATACGTTTTGCGAAAACCACTTCAACTCTTATACTCCATAAGACATTGTTTAATAAACATCGAACAGTATATTGATTCATAAGACTTATAATCAGATTAAATCGACTTAGTGAACATGAGCGCTTGAAGACGTGGACGCGGTGGACGTAGACGTGGTAGAGGCCGAGGTGCTAGGGCTAGATCTTCAGCACCGAGGCATGTTTCCGAAAGGGAGGCGTTGGCATCGCCAGTGGCTGAGACGGGATCTCATGATCGAGCTGGAGTTGATAAGCTAACTCAGATAGTCCAGGAAGTATTGGAGGAGGTTAAAGGAATTGGTGAAGCATTTCGAGTTAGGTCTGTGGACCGTAAGAAGAAATTAGATCCTGGTTCTTTTGGGTCGGAGTCTCGTTCCGTAAAGCATGTCAAGGCACGTTCAAACTTTTTGGCTTGCGATTATTGTAGAAGGTGTCATCCGAGAGAATGCTGGATGAGGTCAGGAGCATGCTTGAGATGCAGGTCTAAGGAGCATAAGGCTCGGGATTGTTTCATCACCATCAAGTCAGGTATGTTTTGGTTGGTAATGATGATTGAATGTAAGAAAATTTTTGGTATAAGTGGTAGATAACGGCATGCTTCTATGGTTAGATGTTTGGTTGGGTGAAAGAGGATTCAAGATTATGTTAAAAGTACATTAATGTTATTAAGATCAGAGTGCGCAACGAAAGCTTAGCGGTGTGATTTGAGCGATGCGTTTAGTAGTTGGTTAGAAATTTCGAGGACAAAATTTCTTTAAGGAGGGTAGAATTGTAACATCCCAAAATTGGGCCAAGCAGGACTGGGCCCAATGGGCCTTGGGCGTGGGAGTGTTTAAAATTTTGATAACAAGAGAATGTCATTATTGCAAATTGGACTTATTAGTTAAGTGAATTTGGAAGGTTGCAAGGTTTCTATGAAGTCTCGGGTTTTATTGGGGCTTAGGAAATATTTGGTATTTTAGCACTTTAAGGAGAGATGGTAAGTAGCTTCAAGACTTATAGAAATAAATGATTAATGTGCTTGCATAAATGAGCTATTGGTAAAGAGGTTATGGTATCAAGTGAAGTACCTTGAGGGAAGAGGTTCAAATCACTTTGAGTGCAAATTTTAACTAATATTTTTGCACTTTTTCCTTAAGTGTCGGTCAAGAGGTATATATGGCAAGTTTGACTTCTTTATTTTTGGTAAGGTGGCTAAGGAATTAAGGAAAGGTTAAGGTTGGGGAAAGGAATCAAAAGCAAAAGGTAAGTAAGGGGAACAAGTGGCTTATTTCATGGAGAATGCTATGGAAAGTATGGTTGGCAAAATTTTGACCGTTATGGCTATGCATGTGGACGGTTTTGGGGGTAGATAGGTAGCTAAAATTTTTACTTTGGCATTTGGTAGGGTCTTGGTATTGTTTTTGGCCAAAAATCTCATTTGCAACTTTAGTGTCATCTTCTCCCAATTTGCTATTCCCTTTTGCCGAAATCTTCTAGCACAATAGTGCATTTTTCTTCTCTTTGTATCGGTCACATATTCACCTCTTGTCCATCTTCTTTGATAGCCGAAACTTCAAGTGGATTATAGGCAAATTCTTCTTCTTTCTTCTTGATTGCCGAATGCACCTAAACCATTGTGACAAAATTGTTCACTCTTTATCCTTTGGAAGAACCGAAACCCCAAAAACACACCTTTTTCATCTTTTTATTCCTTTTCACAAAATTTTTCAACCCATTCTTTTCTTCTCAAAATCCATACCCTCTATAGCCGAATATCATTATTCATTTTTCTCCATAACCGAAACATTTTCATCATTTATTATTCATTCCTTAATCAATCGTGTTTTAAGTGGGAGACCGTGTATTTCTACCTTCGGATAAGGGACAAATCACTCGATATATTTCTACCTTCGGATACAGTTCGTTAGGAAATCGAAATAAGGTGTGTAATCCCGTGCTTTCCGAATATATGATTGAAATGGTGGGTAATCTCACACTTCTCTGAAAATGTGCATGAAATATTCTGTGAATCGGTTGAAATACTGAAGAAAACCAAAAACCGGCATCCGTGATCACTCGGGCGTATGTATGATCATAGTGGTAATCGTATTTTTGTAATAAAACAGTTTCGATTAGAAGCAGTGACGTGTTTTTGAAAAATCACGAAAAATAGGATAAAGGGAATTAGAAAGTGAATAAGATATCAAATTAAAACTTACTGTGTCTATTTTAATATGGAAGAAACGGAGAAGGAAAAGGATTTTTATATTCTCAGATATCTTAATTTTAGTAAGACTGGTTCTGATTGACTTCGTGGTTCCCTGATCTGTCTTGGAAAAATCATAGAAAATTTTACAAAGTGAATTATGGGTTATAATTTATATGTATAGATTCTTTAGTGAGCCTAATTTCATTAGAAACAAGTGGGAGCAGTATATGAAAACCGTACAGTGAGATATTTGAAATTAAGGTAAGAGAGGTCAGAACTATTGGACAGTGAAACAAGGGAAAATTTAAGAAATAAACTGTACTGAATGGTTAAGCCAAAAATTCTGGAAAATTTGTAGTAAGAAGATATATGAGTCTAGTTTCAAGGAAAATTTACGGATCTAGATTTTGAGTGTTCTAACCCGAGTTATGGTCAATTTAGCCAATATGATGCAGATAGACAGTTTCGAATTTTATGCCCCAAATTAGTAGTTAAGACTAGGTTGCGAAATCACCATAATACCCTTAGAGGGTAAATTACCGAAATACCCCTGGGTTGCGAGATTACTGAATTACCCTTAGCGGGTACGATTGCCGAATTATGAAAATGCCCTTATGGGCCGAATTATGAAAATGCCCCTAATGGGCCGATTTGCAAAGCGTTAATGGGTCGAATGGTTATAATGCCTTAATGGGCCGATTGATAATTTGCTATATGGGCCGTTTGATATTTGCTTTATGGGCCGTTTGATATTTGCTTTGTGGGCCGTTTGATATTTGCTATATGGGCCGATTGATAATTTGCTATATGGGCCGTTAGATATTTGTTATATGGGCCGATTGATAATTTGCTATATGGGCCGTTTGATATTTGCTTTATGGGCAGTTTAATATTTGCTATATGGGCCGATTTGAAATAAATTGTGAAATGGGCCAAGATGATATTTTGCTTAATTGGCCAACCTGATAAATTGTTATAATGGGCCATAATTATTGTATGAAAAATCTGAATAAATTGTTGTAAATGGTTATGCATTGAGTACATGATTTGCATGGGATGGGATAGTGATGAAGAGAAGTTCTGGTAGCTCTGCTACATAAATCTGGTGGCTCTGCCACAAATCTGAAAAATGGCAATGCCATGTAAATTCTGTTAATCTGGTGGCTTGTCCACAAATTTGATATAAATGGCTTAATGCCTATGTTTGGTGTGTTGGTGGGGTGGGTTGACTAAAGATCACCCACATGTGTGTTGGTTGGTACGGGTGGTGTGTAGCGGATGGAATACTAAGCTTGGTTTGGGACTTGCATTTCATATTCATGTTATATTCATTACATTATTGTATATGGGCTTAGGCCCAAATATTTGCTTAATGGATTTTGGCCCAGTGGACAATGGTAAGGGGATTTCACACTGAGTTCTTGTAACTCACCCCCCTTTCTCTTAACCCTTGTAGGTAATGCTTGATGATATGAACTTGGGCTATGGATGACTCGAAGGAGGACATACTTCAGAATTGGTTCTAACTTTATTAAATTTCCTTTTTCGTTTATTTCATTCTTTTACTATTCTGGTTTTAAAGTTGTAATAAGGCCTCTGGGATATTTTATTTGGTTTTATGTTTAGCTGTACTTATTATTTTTCTACATTATTTTAAATGGGGATTTTTCTAAAATTATAAATAACGGTTTTCCAAAAATTGATTTACAAATGATTTTCATAACAAACTTTTACAAATGATTTAACTCGGAAATTCTCTTTCAAATTATCGACAACATTTTCAAAAGTCACGGTCAAAGTTCACTACCTTGATTTTCGACTCATCAATCAACCTATCAAAAATACTTGTATTTTATCTACGTTTCCGCAATGTTTTCAAAATGTTTCTGCAACTCTATTTCCAAACGTCATATTTTCGTAAATTGTTTATTTCAAATATGTTTTCGCAACCAAAAAGGTTTTTAAAGATAATTACGTTTTCAAGTAGATAACAATTGCTTAAGTGCTTTGGGTTTTAACAAAGAGGCTGTAATTCTCAAACAAGTTTTTAGTAATCGTAAAGATGGTTTTGAAAAAAAAAACTTCCATGTGACACGCCAGATTCGGGCCTAACTTCTAGGTCGGGTTTGGGGTGTTACAACTAAAATTTTACTTCTCCTCCTTTGACTCCACTTATGTCGAGATTTGATTTGATCAGTTGCCTAACTATTTTCTTTATTTCAGTTGTTAAATACTTACCTATTATTGTATGTTCTTATTTAAAAAAAATTGGAAATTTATTCATTATTAGTTTTAAGTTTGAACGATTAATGTCACATCTTTAGAAGAAGCTCATGTTATTAATGATAAGTTTTCAATCAATGTAATTAGTCAGTATCAGTTTAATTTTTCTAGTTAGGTAAATTGTCAATTCAATCTCGATTCTAACCCTCTAATTCAGCCTTTATCCACACCTTTAACCTAAGCCCCATTACAACCCTTTTAAGACCTTTTGATTTGTGTATCATCTCATTTTACAGTGGTGGAGATTTGATTTTCATGCAAGCTTATGGGATTAACTTTTCATGTTTGACTTTTGAGTGCTTAATTTGAACCTTAAACACTTTTGAGTAATTTGAGTGAATCTTAGTGAGGATGTCAATTCTTGTCGGTTTTAGATCAAAGGTAATTATTTAGATAAGGGGAAACACAATTTTTTTGTGCTATAAAAATTTATGACTTAGATTGTTTGAATCTTTAGGACTCTTTTACTTGAATTATCAATGTATGAATTATCTATGAATTATGATGAAACATTATTGATGAGAATTATGAATTGAGGGAGTTAATTTTAATTGTGAGTTGAGGATTTTGCTTGAGGACAAGCAAAGGCTTAAGTGTGGGGATATTTGATAAACCATAATTTACACATATTTTAACCCCATGCTTGGCTTACTTTTGGATGAATTTTCATTAGATTTGATGAATTCGATGCTCCTAATCCTTTAATTTTATGTTTTACACTCAAGAGAGCTTAGGGAGTCAAAAAGAACGAGAAACGGGCCAAAAAGAGACAAAATGGGCCTACACAGCCTGGACCACCGCACACGGGCAAATCCACACGACCGTGTGCGCTAAGCAGAACCGAACACGGCATGGACTATTGACCACGGGCGTGTCACATGGGCGTGTCCCTGCCGGACTCGAGTTTAATTCTATTCGGAAAAGGTTACTTGTGGGCCAAGAAAGGCATTCCAAAAGCCTATATAAACACCCTAGGGGACAACCTAAAAGGGACGTCGGGTAGACGCCGAATAGAAGGCAGAAAATACTCCAAGACAACCGTCGGGAACAGCTTAGGAGAAGGATCTCCATCAAGACTGAAGATCTCCCATCAAGTTCTTTAAGAAATTTTTGGGTTTTCTTATGTTTTGTTGTTTTCCTTATTTTAAGATGTTTCCCTCTATCAGTATGAACTAAATTCCTTAAATACCTGAGGGGATGAAACCTAAGACAGGTCTTATTATTATTTGATTTATAAGATAAATACTTGTTCTTATTCTTAATTGTGAATTCTTATTCTTGTTTTGATAATTTAGGTTATTGATTCAAGTCGAATGTGCTTATTCAGTGTAGCAAAAGTCCCTGTTTAAGAGTAGATCAACACAATTAAGCGGAGTTGATTGCAACCCTAGAAATAGGGTGACATAAATCTGCCGAATTAGAGTCAAATCTAATAGGGGGATCCACAGATCGAGTTAATGCGACAATAGGAGTTTTAATTAGAAAGAGATTTCAATTAATCAACCTAGAGTTAGTTTTTTTTTAGTCTTGAAAGAGATATTAACATAAATCAGGGATTTCTATGGATTAAGTCAAGTGAATAAATCGTATGAATCAAAAATGATAACTGAAGTCTAGGTGGATTCTTCCTTAGGTATTGCCTATATCATAAAGTTGTCTTAAAGTATTCTCTCAATTTTTTCTCTGTCGTATTTTTAATTAAGCTCTAGTTTAAAAGAAACCACTCTAATTATTAGGCTAGATAATGAAAAGATAGTAATTACTAGTACTCTTGGTCCTTGAGGATACGATATTCCGGACTCACCACAACTATACTACTGTTCGATAGGTGCGCTTGCCTTTGTCGAAATATTAGTTAGTTTCGAGCCCATCACTCTGATACCAATATATGTAACACCCCTCACCTGTATTCAACACCGAAATAGGGTTACGGAGCATTACCTAACTTATAAAACATTTAAGCATTCAATTCACATATAATTCCACATTTCATGTAAACATTATTCAATCTCAAGCATAATGTCCCTATAACGAGCCTACGAGGCCCTAGCCATGCTTTGGGAATAGTTTGGGACTAAACTGATAACTTAGGAAACTTTAACGAAACCTTGAAAATTTTTCTCAAAACATGGGACACACACCCGTGTGGCCCGACCGTGTGTCTCACACGACCGACAGACATGTCCGTGTCACAAGCCGTTTGGACATTCGAAATGGAAGCACATGGTCATGTCCCAGCCCGTGTCCAACCCGTTGTAACTCTCTGACTCGAGTCACACGGCCAACACACACGCCCGTGTGCCCTAAGAATGGCGATATACGCCCGTGTGCTAGGCCGTGTACTAGGCCGTGTCATTCCTGTAGAGTATACTGACTTATGTCACACGACCAAGTCACACGCCCGTGTGAGGCCGTGTGGGGTATACTGATTTGATTTCAAATTCAACACCAGGGGACACATGGTCGTGCAACATGACCGTGTGTCACACACAGCTGTGACACACGCCCGTGTCTCTGCCCATGTGCACAAAAATAAGCTATTTACCAATCCAACTTACCACCTTAAATACATGTACCTACACCATAATTCAAAAGCACCAACACAAGGCATAATAGGCATTAAATCCATCTCATATCAAGCATATTCCATACCATTCCATTATCCATCAATACAAATCACAAATTACCACAATATGCCATCTAATTTTTATACCTAATTCCCATATACAATTCAATTTACTATACATTCCCAAATATGCATCTTTTAACCTAGTTTCACAAACAAACCAATGTCCAAAAATCATCCACAGCTAAACCATTTGACATTTACAATACTTATAGCTATCAAGCATCAAACAACCATATATGCACATATATATACATAGCCAAAACAACCAAATTAAGCCAACTCACATTGCCAAAACTACAAACCAAACCATAATTATTTACAAGCCAATTCAAATGGCCAACATCATAACCAAAACATGACCAACATGACCAAAATCCCTATACATGCCATATACTTAAATTACTAAAGTTGATAGGTACCAAGTGATAGGTGGATAGTGTGATGCGATCTCCGACGATCTCCGAATTCGAGCTAGCTTGAAATCACTATAAAACATAGAAAAATAAACAATGTAAGCTTTATAGCTTAGTAAGCTCGTATGAAATAAACTCGATATAATCATAAACACATAATTCAACCATTGATTATAAATACATGAATTCACATCAACTAATAAACCTTTCAATTACTCATTCACAAAACTATATACTTTCTTCACCATTTCTTTGATTCAAATCTAATATAGTTTAATGCACATACCTGTACCATCTCGTACCAATCTCATTCTCAACTACATCATTCATTTACTCGTTGAACCATTTCGAATAGAAGTCGGATACTCAAATGTCTCACACAATAAGTACATATACCATGGCCCGAAGCCCAATCAAGGTAACTTATATCCGAAGTTCTGATATCACGGCTCGAAGGCAAATCAGCCGATATTCATGGCCTGAAGCCAAATCGGTATAACTCGCACCCGAAGTGCTAATATCATGGCCCGAAGCCAACTCAATGTATTCCCTAATGACATGTCACTAGTATTTTAAACTATCCCTAAGGTTCAACCGGGATTTCGAATGCTGAATTATCATCGAGTCATTTTTGAACTTGTCCAAAGTCTCGTATTCATAATTTATGCAATATTAAAGCATTTAAAATACATTTATAATGAAATTTATCACATACGAACTTACCTCGGATGTGAAAACGACGAAATAAGTCGATTAGTTGATAACTTTAGTTTTCCCTCGATCTAGATCTGAACTTCATTTTTCTTGATCTAAATATAATCAAAATTAACTTATTTAATAATCTCTCTATTCAATTTAATCCAAAACACACATTTAAGCACATTTACACATTTGCCCCTAATGTTTCACCACTTTTACAATTTAGTTCTTATTTCATAAAAACACAAATTCATGTAATTTTAATCATACCCAAGCTAGCCGAATTATCACTATCTCCATAACAGCCCATAATTCTCATTATTTCACATTTATACCACCCAATTTACACATTTCTCAATTTAATCCCTATTTTGCATTTTTCTCAAAAATCACTTAACAAAACTTGTATAATTTACATCAAACATTCATAATCTATCATCAAGCATCAAAACACATGCTTATTCATCAATGGCAACATTTAAAATTTAACACCCCCAAACCCGGCCCACGAGCCACCGCCGAATTCAGAAATGCCACTGCGGAAAACGTTTGAAAATCATTTTGACTTAAAGTAAAAACATAAAAATTTATGGTTGTTTGTAAAATCTTGCGCATTTTAAAATTCTGAAATAAGTTGAGTTGTTACAAATTATCCGGATTTAAAAACTTTGGTATATATTTTTGAAGATATGGTTTGCCGAAAGTAAAACATTTCCAACTAATGAGTCAATTATTAATTCATCTTAAAACATAATAAAGATACTTAATAAAAATACTTAAACCCTGTAACAAACTTCAAATACTTTAAGGCCCTTACTACAATGATTGAATACTTAAAATACTGAAAATAATAAATACTTTAATAAAACAAGTATAGACATCTTCTTCTGCATGGGCCACCTCGTATCCATTCCAACCCGGTCCAAGCATCACCTGTAAGGTTGATAAAAATTTGGGTGAGTCAAACAGACTCAGTGTGCAATTAGGCCACTGAATTCCACCCACATGTTAAACCATATAATAATCCATATAACAAATAGTAATGCAACTTATTCACATGTGTTCACTTATTGGGCTTGGCCCATAACCATATCACATTCTTATAATAGTGTAATTAATCACATGTTTCCACATAAATTGGGCTTGGCCCATTACTACATTAATCCACATCACATACTGGGCTTGGCCCACTTCCACATTAATTCACATAGCATATTGGGCTTGGCCCATGTCCACATTTATTCACATACAAAATTATGCAATTATGAAGCCCAACCCAGCCTAGGGTCCATCCTCTACACACCCCCGTATCCAGCCTACCACACACCAGGGGATTATTAAATCACCCTCCCCTTTTTACTCCAATATGGCAACAAATTCCATCCACGCGAACTTAATCGCAGATAATCCACAACGCGACCTTAGTCAGCGTCAATCCACGATGTAGCCAAAGCTATCATCAAAACCACAATGAGCACAAAGCCATCATTAACCACGATATGGCACATAGCCTATATCAACCACGATGAGGCACAGAGCCATTCATCAAACCACGTACTCGAAGTACACCCTGTCCTTCTTTCATATCATATCCCACCCATGCACATGCAATCATAAAATAATGCCATGATAATAATGCATGTACATGTTATTTAGCATATCACATCTATGCACTTTAATAACCACATCACATACAGATTTAGAACTAACCTGATTATCGACATACCCCTTAAGGGTATCCATATCATACTTGTCACTGCACTCGTTAATACATACATAACACATACAAAATATCACATACACAACATAAACCCGGAAAACAGTAGGCTAACTACACACCTTATAACTTGAAGAACTATGCTCTCGATCCCGATGCTATCACTAAGCGATACTACGGCTATCTTCCTACTTTCCTGTTCTGACGCTGGTCCACACCCCGGTGGCCAATCCCGAACTGCAGAAACGGATCTTCTCTTAAACTTCGGGATAGGGGCTATCCCTTGTCCTCCTTGACTGGTATTCGAATCCATCGATAACACTTAATCAGCATCAAACGGTTAATCCTTAGTGTCATAATAAATATATCGAATCCAAAACTTACTACGTATACTTACCAAAATTGAACTTGAATCCCAGAGTTCCTCTTATTCCTGTCGATTTGGCCCTAAGTACACATAGCCAAAATCGGTCACACTTAATACCAATAATATGGCCTTAGGCCGAAAGTCAACACTTCCTTACCTTACTAAACTAAATCCCGGATCACCACCCCTTACTGTTGAAACTGTCGAAATCCCTATTTGGCACATGTTAGAATCGGCTAACATCCAAAACTTACGAAAGTGGCCTATGGCCGAATACCTCATAGGCTTACCTCGAAGAATCAAATCCAAAAGAACTCCTTTGATGCTTCTTATCGCTTAGCTACCTTCACAGAAACACATCACAAAACTTAAAGCACATTCGGCCATCCCTAAGGCCTAACTATATGATTTCGGCATACTAAGAGAAAAGAGAAGGGAACCCGATTGTTAAGGAGGATTATACTTACCACTATGTCGCTTGGAGAGACTACCAGAGAAAAGTCGACAGTTCCTTAGAGATTCGGCTATGGCTACCAATATAGGGAGATTCAACTTCAATGAATAAGAAGAAAGACTAGCCTTGAGGTTTTAACAAAAAGATGGAGGGAGTGTGAAGCTTAGTTGATTTCGGCAATGGAGTACAATGGTAGCAAAGTTGCGGCTATTGCTTCAATGACAAGGGCATTCGGCTTTCAAAGAAGTAGGAAGGAATTTGGGGTTGAAAGAAAATAAGGAAAAAGAGGAGAAGAGTAGGGGAATTTCGGCACTAAGAAAATTAAAAAAGAAAAAGAATATCAAAGATGATTACTCCCCCTTATAAAGAATTCGGGTACTATATCCTTGCTCTTATCAAACTCCTTGATAATCTCCTCTATTATCACCTTAACAAATAAAATAAAATCCATCACACTATCCCTTATCAAATTCCTATTTTATCTCTTAATCACTTAAAAAAATAAAATAAAACAATACTTTATCACCTCACTTATCTCTTATCTACCTATCTAAAATAAATAAAATAAACAACAATTATCCTACCTTAGCCGAAAATTAAAAGGAGAAATAAGCTTAATCCTCATCCAATTAAAAGTCCAATTGTCGTCCAACCTCTTCTCACCTTTCTTCCTTGATTCCAAAGCAAAAATAAAAGCACTTACTGCTGCCAACAAGGCTCGAACATGAGACCTGCTGACGCAATTCTCCTAGCACCCTAGGTAGCGTCCCAAGCCACTTTGCCAAGGCGCTTTTTGTAACATGATTCACCTAGAATTTCTTTTAAGACCTCCTTAGCCAAGCGCCTTCTTACCGCACAAAAAAAATAAAATGCTCCTTCTTGCTTCCTTCGCAACTCGAACCTGGGCCCTCTACCCATTGCTTGAGGTGTCACTGGCCCAAGCCTTAAGTGGCGCCTTGCAGCCACTTTACCAAGGCATTCTTATGGCATAAATCCCTCACGAATTCCCCTTAAAGTCTCCTTAGCCTAATTTCCCTTCTTGACGCAAAGAGCAAAAATAAGAACACACTCTTATGCCACCAACGTGATTCGAACCAAGACCCTTACCCTACTGCACATGGCGTCATTCACCAAGGCCCTAAGTGGCGCATCCCACCCACTTTACCAAGGTGATTCTTATGTCCAAGAACTCCCAAAATTTTCCTTAAAGCCTCCTTCACCTAGCTTCTCCTTTAGACTTAAAATTCCATTATTTTTCCAAGACTTCCTCCTACATCCTTGGATTCTCAAAACCCTTAAAACACACTCAACCACACTTAAAGCCTTCTAACACTTGAGTTATGCTCCAAACGCATAACCCCTAATCTAGGATATTACAGTTCTACCCTCCTTTAAAAAATAATTTTGTCCTCGAAATTACTTACTATCAAACAATCGTGCACCCTTAACTCATCACAATATTTTACTGCTAAGCACTCTGATCTTAACAAAACTAACACATTCCTTAAATACTATCTCAAAATTCGCATTCAAAGTTCCTTACACTTCACTAGCATACAAACACGAACTATTTCTATAACAACAAAGTCAATAAAGAGATTCCAGGATTAGGGAACATACCCGATCCTATATGGTCCAACTTCCTCCTTGCTACGACTGATTGCCTAAGCCAACCTTGGTTGCCTTGCATCTGAACCTTCAGCACCTCTGCTTGGTGTTCCACGACTTTGGCCTCGAGCCCTATCCATCACTTGAGGACATTTCTTAACCAAATGAGCCTTAGACCCACATTGGAAACACTCCTTATTATTTCCCCAACATTCTCCCACATGAACTCTTCCACACTGAGCACATACACGACTCCGATTCTCAGCCACTGGTACCGGTGCACGTACAGAATTCTCAATCCTTGGCATTTTCTGAAACTCTCCAGATGATTCTGTCGCTCCAAAACTCCTCTTATTCCGGTTCCTTTTCTTTTCTCGGTTCTGTCTCACAGTCCTCTTAACTTCTTCAGCTATCCGAGCCTTCTCCACTAGAATAGCAAAGTCTCGTTCTCTCTGCGGAGCGATCAACACTCGCAGCTCATCCCGCAATCCATCTTCAAATCGGACACCTTTCGTAATCAGTAGCCATGATTCCTTTAGCATACTGACTTAACCGTACAAATTCTGCTTCATACTCCGCTACCGACATACTTCCTTGTACCAAGTTCAGAAACGCCTTTCTTTGCGAGTCCAAATAACTAGCTCCAACATATTTTCCTTCAAACTTAACCTTAAAGTACTCCCAATCCACTCGATCTGCAGGGGTACCTTGCCTGACAGCGAGCCACCATCGATAAGCTTCATCTCGGAGCAACGAGACAGCACCTTTCAGCTTTTCCTCAGCAGTGCAGTCCAAATCATCCATAATCCTTTCAACTGCCTCTAGCCAGCACTCCGCACGTTCGGAGCTACTCCAGACACTCCTCTAAAAATCTCGGCTCCGTTTGACTTAAGCCTTCCAAGCACTGACTTCCGAGATCCATTGCCCACATTAGCTCCTGCGACTCGCTCTAGCACTCGCAGCATGGCTAACGATACTGCGTCATCTCCTCCAGTCTGATCCTGATCCTCCGCGCCCACTGCTGGCGGCGGCACATTGCTTTCTGACCCGTGGCCAGACCCAACCGGTTCCGAGACTGTCATTCTACCTCGACCACGTCCACTAGAACTCATATCTAACGTCGCGATTTAATCTGATTAAAAAGTTTTATGCATTAGTACTTTTGTTCCACTGTTTATCCGCGGACAGTTTTATGAAAAGAAGTTTAATAGTGGTTCTTTCGATCAATCAAAGTTTTATCTTAAGTTCACTATTCTAATTCAGATAGTCACATTCACATTCATCAACACATTCATTCACATCATTCAACACACTGCTATGGGCATTTTTTACCATTTCCAACCCAAGGGTACTTTCGTCATTTGTCCTATAGGGGTATTTTAGTAATAAATCGGGGTCAATTCAAAAACCGCCAAAAGTCATTTCGAAATTTTCCAAACTCCGGGATATTTTTTTTGAAAGAAAGATTTTCCAAATCAAGATTTTGCAGAAATTTCAGAAATCGAGGTTATTTTGGTAATCTTAGAAGTCAGGGGCATTTTCGTAAATTCTCCCAATCAGGGTATCTTGCTATTTTGTGAAATAGGGTTTCTGATATTTTATAAAGGAAGAACATTTTAACAAAGGTCGAGGGTATTTTGATAATCTTAAAACTAAGGGTATTTTAGTGATTTTACCACTAGGGGTATTTCAGTAATTTCGTAAATTAGGAATATTTTGGAAGAATTTTCAGAAATAGCCTTCCTACACGTCAAAGGGGTATTTTGGTGATTTAAAACTAAGGTTTTTATAAAACAGTATGGCTAGTCCCTTCAGGGTTTTAATCATTGGGTTCAGCCCGTGAATAAGTCCTATTGGTTAGGGTGAACCGTAGCTACGCACCAGGTAGGATTCCAGCGAAGAGGAGGTGAGTCACTAGGACTGCTTAAGTATCAGGCTCTTCCGGATCCAATCCTAGACATGCGCACAATGGTTGCCACACCTTAACTCGGCGACTTATTTCACAGGTTTGTTTAGTTAGATATTTAAGTCTTATGAAATTCTGTGTTGGAGTAGACTAATCTTAGGGTTCAATAGTTCCTAGTTCACTAATCTACGTTCCCATAATGCCCATATAATTCACATACAAGTCACTTCAATAGTCAGAGGTACTTACCTGGTGGACTCTGGGTCGGAGATACAGGTGCCATGCCAGAATAACCTGAAATATTATGGACTTTTTGAAAAGCCCATTTTGAAAAATATTTTTGGGCCCAAAACCCTCAAAGCCGAGTTTTATACCGGGCTCTGATACCAAACTGTAACACCCCCAAACCCAGCCCACGAGCCACGGCCGAATTCAGAAATGCCACTGCGGAAAACGTTTGAAAATCATTTTGACTTAAAGTAAAAACATAAAAATTTATGGTTGTTTGTAAAATCTTGCGCATTTTAAAATTCTGAAATAAGTTGAGTTGTTACAAATTATCCGGATTTAAAAACTTTGGTATATATTTTTGAAGATATGGTTTGCCGAAAGTAAAACATTTCCAACTAATAAATCAATTATTAATTCATCTTAAAACATAATAAAGATACTTAATAAAAATACTTAAACCCTGTAACAAACTTCAAATACTTTAAGGCCCTTACTACAATGATTGAATACTTAAAATACTGAAAATAATAAATACTTTAATAAAACAAGTAGAGACATCTTCTTCTGCATGGGCCACCTCGTATCCATTCCAACCCGGTCCAAGCATCACCTGTAAGGTTGATAAAAATTTGGGTGAGTCAAACAGACTCAGTGTGCAATTAGGCCACTGAATTCCACCCACATGTTAAACCATATAATAATCCATATAACAAATAGTAATGCAACTTATTCACATGTGTTCACTTATTGGGCTTGGCCCATAACCATATCACATTCTTATAATAGTGTAATTAATCACATGTTTCCACATAAATTGGGCTTGGCCCATTACTACATTAATCCACATCACATACTGGGCTTGGCCCACTTCCACATTAATTCACATAGCATATTGGGCTTGGCCCATGTCCACATTTATTCACATACAAAATTATGCAATTATGAAGCCCAACCCAGCCTAGGGTCCATCCTCTACACACCCCCGTATCCAACCTACCACACACCAGGGGATTATTAAATCACCCTCCCCTTTTTACTCCAATATGGCAACAAATGCCATCCACACGAACTTAATCACAGATAATCCACAACGCGACCTTAGTCAGCGTCAATCCACGATGTAGCCAAAGCTATCATCAAAACCACGATGAGCACAAAGCCATCATTAACCACGATATGGCACATAGCCTATATCAACCACGATGAGGCACAGAGCCATTCATCAAACCACATACTCGAAGTACACCCTGTCCTTCTTTCATATCATATCCCACCCATGCACATGCAATCATAAAATATGCCATGATAATAATGCATGTACATGTTATTTAGCATATCACACCTATGCACTTTAATAACCACATCACATACAGATTTAGAACTAACCTAATTATCGACATACCCCTTAAGGGTATCCATATCATACTTGTCACTGCACTCGTTAATACATACATAACACATACAAAATATCACATACACAACATAAACCCGGAAAACAGTAGGCTAACTACACACCTTATAACTTGAAGAACTACGCTCTCGATCCCGATGCTATCACTAAGCGATACTACAGCTATCTGCCTACATTCCTGTTCTGACGCTGGTCCACACCCCGGTGGCCAATCTCGAACTGCAGAAACGGATCTTCTCTTAAACTTCGGGATAGGGGCTATCCCTTGTCCTCCTTGACTGGTATTCGAATCCATCGACAACACTTAATCAGCATCAAACGGTTAATCCTTAGTGTCATAATAAATATATCGAATCCAAAACTTACTACGTATACTTACCAAAATTGAACTTGAATCCCGGAGTTCCTCTTATTCCTGTCGATTTGGCCCTAAGTACACATAGCCAAAATCGGTCACACTTAATACCAATAATATGGCCTTAGGCCGAAAGTCAACACTTCCTTACCTTACTAAACTAAATCCCGGATCACCACCCCTTGCTGTTGAAACTGTCGAAATCCCTATTTGGCACATGTTAGAATCGGCTAACATCCAAAACTTACGAAAGTGGCCTATGGCCGAATACCTCATAGGCTTACCTCGAAGAATCAAATTCCAAAAGAACTCCTTTGATGCTTCTTATCGCTTAGCTACCTTCACAGAAACACATCACAAAACTTAAAGCACATTCGGCCATCCCTAAGGCCTAACTATATGATTTCGGCATACTAAGAGAAAAGAGAAGGGAACCCGATTGTTAAGGAGGATTATACTTACCACTATGTCGCTTGGAGAGACTACCAGAGAAAAGTTGACAATTCCTTAGAGATTCGGCTATGGCTACCAATATAGGGAGATTCAGCTTCAATGAATAAGAAGAAAGACTAGCCTTAAGGTTTTTACAAAAAGATGGAGGGAGTGTGAAGCTTAGTTGATTTCGGCAATGGAGTACAATGGTAGCAAAGTTGCGGCTATTGCTTCAATGAAAAGGGCATTCGGCTTTTAAAGAAGTAGGAAAGAATTTGGGGTTGAAAGAAAATAAGGAAAAAGAGGAGAAGAGTAGGGGAATTTCGGCACTAAGAAAATTAAAGAAGAAAAAGAATATCAAAGATGATTACTCCCCCTTATAAAGAATTCGGCTACTATATCCTTGCTCTTATCAAACTCCTTGATAATCTCCTCTATTATCACCTTAACAAATAAAATAAAATCCATCACACTATCCCTTATCAAATTCCTATTTTATCTCTTAATCACTTAAAAAAAAATAAAACAATACTTTATCACCTCACTTATCTTTTATCTACCTATCTAAAATAAACAACAATTATCCTACCTTAGCCGAAAATTAAAAGGAGAAATAAGCTTAATCCTCATCCAATTAAAAGTCTAATTGCCGTCCAACCTCTTCTCACCTTTCTTCCTTGACGCCGAAGCAAAAATAAAAGCACTTACTGCTGCCAACAAGGCTCGAACATGAGACCTGCTGACGCAATTCTCCTAGCACCCTAGGTAGCGTCCCAAGCCACTTTGCCAAGGCACTTTTTGTGACATGATTCACCCAGAATTTCTTTTAAGACCTCCTTAGCCAAGCGCCTTCTTGCCGCACAAAAAAAAATGCTCCTTCTTGCTTCCTTCGCAACTCGAACCTGGGCCCTCTCCCCATTGCTTGAGGCGTCACTGGCCCAAGCCTTAAGTGGCGCCTTGCAGCCACTTTACCAAGGCATTCTTATGGCATAAATCCCTCACGAATTCCCCTTAAAGCCTCCTTAGCCCAGTTTCCCTTCTTGACGCAAAGAGCAAAAATAAGAACACACTCTTATGCCACCAACGTGATTCGAACCAAGGCCCTTACCCTACTGCACATGGCGTCATTCACCAAGGCCCTAAGTGGCGCATCCCAGCCACTTTACCAAGGTGATTCTTATGTCCAAGAACTCCCAAAATTTTCCTTAAGGCCTCCTTCACCCAGCTTCTTCTTTAGACTTAAAATTCCATTATTTTTCCAAGACTTCCTCCTACATCCTTGGATTCTCAAAACCCTTAAAACACACTCAACCACACTTAAAGCCTTCTAACACTTGAGTTATGCTCCAAACGCATAACCCCTAATCTAGGATATTACATAAAATCTTTAACAGGTTTGCAATATAGTCCCTGGGCTAGCTGTACCTAGTTGCAGCGATCTCAAAAACATAGAAGTTATTAAAAACGGGACAAAAAGGGGCTTACATGCACAAGGAGAAGTGACCGAAAGTTCAAAGCCCTAAAATGGTGTTTTTGTTTATGAAATTTCGGCAATAGCAAGAAGATGAAGCAAATTTTGGCTTTTTTTTTAGTTATTTTAACCTTAATAATTAATTTACTAAATAAACCTTTAATTCACCTAATTTAATAGCCATACTTGTCCACTCACAATTGAAATGGTCTAATTACCACTTAAGGCAAACATATTTAAAAACCAAAGCAATTTGACATCTTTTTCTTATAGAACTCAAAATTTTCACCTTACGCAATTCAGTCCTTTTTATCAAATTAAGCGACCAATCACTAAAATTTCTTAACGAAAATTCCACACAATCATATTATCATGCCATAAACATTAAAATAATAATAAAATAAGTATTTTGACTTCAGATTTGTGGTCCCGAAATCATTGTTCTAATTTGACTAAAAATGGGTTGTTGCACTACGGATGAAATAACGTCCAGAGTGTGAATATTACAATAGAATGAAGAATTACGAGGCGATATCTGCAAGCATACCGGTTGAGTTGTAATAGAGATTTTACAACAAAGTAAGTACTTCGAGGATTGTACCCAAGGGAGGCGAGTACTTAATCAATCTTAACCTAAAAAATTAAGGATCTAATTAATACTTTTAGTTAGTTATAGTACAAAAGTAAAATAAGAGGTAATTTTAGGGTTTCTTAAGCTACGAAAATAAAATAACATAAAAAGAGTAAAATTGCAAGAGATAGAGAGAAATAAAGTGAATCAAATCTGAAAATGGGTGATTAGATTGATTCTACAATCTTAATCAACTGTCGTCTCGAGTTCTTCGTCAAATAGTTGCTACCCTAGCAGGATCTTCTGATCTTCCACTAACGTAACGAGTCAGGAAGAACTACTTATCTTCTGACCTCACAATCTAGACTAGTTTGGGGTTAAGGTGTTCACGGATAGGCAATAACGATTTTAGGTTAATCCCCATCTTGATGACTTCGTGGGGTTGTCAGGCCTAGGGTTTGTTTCACATTCTTTCTTTCTCAAACAATTGATCTATTGAATAACCCTACAAAATAGATAAGAGATCATGCTTCCACTCACTAACCCCCCGTAGAAGGATTAGTTCCTCATGGCTTTTGTAAACAAACATGAAATAAATAGAAGAATTAATTATAGGGAATGGATTGAAATAGAAAGTTTAAGAAAAGCCTAATTGATATTGATAATAAGCATGAATCCACAAAATTTGATATCTTTTACAATCAGATCTCATGAAGAAAGCAAATAACTAAAACTAGGAAAACCTAATAAGGAAAGAGAACAAGACTAAATTTGATGAAAGAAAACTAGGTTAAAACTTAGATGCCCTTTACATGTGCTAAAGAGGCCTATTTATAGCCTTCAAGTAGTCATCGTCTTTAACCCTAGGTTAGCTGACATTTTTGAGCTTAAAGTTCGATCGTGTAAACCAAAACGCCCCTGGTTCGTGTTTTATTCTTGTCACAAAGTCGATGTCGTGACACACCAGGAGCTATGTCGTGACGTAGCAACCACTATGTTCGTCTGTAGTCATTTTCAGAGGTATGTCGCAACACCCTCAGCCTGTGTCGCGACATTGCAGGCAATTTCTTATTTTCTTTATTCTGCTCTTTATGTTGCGACATCGGATCCCCCATGTTGCGACATAGCATACAATATGACCCAAAATGCCCTCTAATGGTCTCCTATAGACTTACAAAGTATGTTAGCTCTCCTTTAGGCCTCATTCGGCTCTTAAGGTTAATAAAAGACTCAATGTGCACATTTTATTGAATGTAAACAAAACTAAAGAAACTGAATTAAAACATAACGAAAATGCTTGTATTCAAGCTCCTTAAATGTAAAAACTAGTTTAATCTACAACACTGAATTACAACAGAAAAAACTCCTCCACACTTAAGTTATTACTTGTCCTCAAGCAACAAGAAAAAAAGATTACAAAGTGAAAATGATGACCCTTGAGCAAGAATGGTACAAGTATTAATTTCGGATCATATGACTTAGGCATTTCACGTTTATTAACAATTTCAACACGATGAGTAGTTGACTTACCACCTTTGATCACAAACATCTAAGTTTAGTATGTTACAAAATATACAAGTATTAAGGTTCTCACCTATAGGAATCCATCAACAAATCATACAAGTACTTTGATTATCCGAGCACAATACAAATAATCATTTATGTGAACAATTAGTATGATGTTCATTCATGCATAAGGATACTTAGGTCACATAGGGCTTTTCGACTTGTAACATTCTGAGGCTTAGGACATGTATAGAATTCAAAAACAATAAGCATCAAAGGGTTACAAACACAAAAATAGTTTGGTACATCGTATTGATCCCTATTCTTCCCCCTTAGTGACCCTTTCCCGCTCACCGCATTATTTCTCCTTCTCTCACTTTTCTTTTCGCTCAATATATAGGAAGTCATAGCATGACATAGTAACTATGGCTAGCCTTACGAGTTTTTGTGCACTAATGAACGATTTTTTCTTTCTTTTGTGACTTTGTGACTTTCTCTTTTTCAATAAATCTCACTCATGAATGCTTTTTTGCTAATTTAGGGCCTTTTCTACTTGTACTAATTTCCTTTTTGGATTTTTTTTATTCTACACATTAAACTAACCTATAATTCCCATATCACACTAATCTTTCCTATTTCACTTTATTTTTACAAACTCCTCCATGATGTATCTACTTAATCCTCAATACGTATGGCCAAACGTCTATAATCGTGCAATGCAGGACCAAAGAAAAAGGGCAAATACAAATTAACGATATTAGGCTTGGGGTTTGTAATAAGGTTCATCAAGAAGAATTAATAGGCTCAAAATTGGTATTAAAGGTGAAATATAAATAGGACAACTTTTTAACTCTAGATGTGTTCCAAACAATGCCTTAGGTCATCCCTAAATGTCTTAATATACATAAATTTAAACAACCAAACAAATACAAATTCAACCATTTATCATTTTTACTAGCATGCTCGTTTCCTTATATTTTCTATATCACTTGGTTCAAATGATAGCTTAATACCTATTTACAGTGTAACATATAGAACTTTAGTAGTTTACTAATCAAAGTTTTAAAATCTCCTTAGGATGACTATTTTCACCAACGTCTTGTTGAGCTCGTGCCAACTTTTGTGACGAGATAGGGGTAGTTGCCGTTTCTTACTATCACTTGTTTCGGTCTTTGATCTGTTTGGCCCTTAGCTTGATGTATTACTGAAATAATGTAACACCCCAAACCCAACCTAGATGTTATGACCGAATCTGACGTGTCACATCGAAGTGTCGTTTGAAAATCGGGCTTGTCGATAAAAGCTCGTTACTAAATTTTAAATCTTTTTTTAAAACTTTGGGGTTTTAAAAATCATAACTTATTATTCGCTTATTAGTCATATCATTTATTAATCAGGATTAAATGTCGCGGAAGCTTTCCCAAAAGTAAACTTTAAAATTTGAAAATGCGTGGTTTTCTTTGCAAGCAGTTATTATTTTGAAAACCTGTGTTCCCTAATCTAACATGTTAGCGTAAAAAGCTAAAACCAAATACAAGTTAAAAACCTCGAATGGCCTTATTACATAAATATTTCCCAAAATAAATAACTTAAAGAAAACAATGTACAAATCAAAATACTTGCGAACGTATGGCCATCTCTGAGTCCCTCGCAACTCCAAATCCTTTGAGGCTGGGGATTACCTGTACGGTTAAAAGAAAAGGGTGAGTTACGAAAACTCAGTGTGTAATCTCCTATCATGTAGTAACAGTCTGGGCCCAAGCCCTATTCAGTAACAGATCAGTCTGGGCTTTAGCCCTATACAGTGACAGAGTGGGTCTAAGCCCAAAATCATAACAGTGCAGTGCAACCCAACCCAGTCCAGCCAACACACCACCCGTACCAACTAGCACACCATGTGGGGACCAAGTCAACCCACCCAGCCAACACACTAATATCGCAGCATAGCTGCTAATAATAATAAACGTAGCCAAGGCACTTAAATTAGAATATGTGGCGAAGCCACTAGAACGGTAAAAAACGTGGCAGAGCCACTAGTAAAGTACTTCCTCCAAATCAAAAACCCAACACCAATGCAGAATGTCATGTCATAAGTATTACATGCATGCAGTACGTCATACTCATAATCAATCATATAAATATCATACACACAATACTTAAACCACCACTAGAGGTATAATGGCCATTTTGTCGGTTAGGGATAAAATAGTAATTTCACCCCTTAGGGTATTTCGGTAATTTTACCCATCAAGGATATTTTGATAATATTACCCATCGAGAGTATTTTGGTAATTTTACCCATCGAGGGTATTTCGATAATTATTCTCCTATAACGACCTTTTTGAAAGTCTACAGTCGCCTCAAGCAACACAGATACCATTTTTGGTCTAAATGGTGTAATTGGGCCCAAAGCCCAATTTTAAGCCCAAGTGGGCCCACACGGTCCTGTGGCCCATTCAGCCCAATTTCAGTCACAGCTATGCGAACTTCGCAACCCAATCCATTATTTTTCACTATCGTGAATTTTTGCCCATGTGGGGCCCATGAGCCCATTGGGCCCACATGGCCTATTTCGACCCTACGAGGCCCATTACGGCCTAAGCCCACGAAAATGTTCGTGGCGGCCTCTACGGTCTATCGCCAATGGTTGTGGCTTGATTTGCCCTTACGAGCGTTCGCACACTCGTGAGCCCTCAAATGCCGAAGTTTCGGCTTTCCGGCTTTTGCCGATTCACAATAAGCAGGGGTGTGAATACCCACATTTATTAATCATTTTGACAGAAACAACATGGGGTGTACGATTACACACCTATTATGAGTTGTAGTTTAAAGCGCTTTCAAGACACCTATGATAACAACAACCCCATTACTTAGTCACAAACCCTTGTTAATCCATAATATTTAAAATGCTTTAATCAAACTAACGCTACTTACTACGAATCAAAAGATTTCTTGCAGGGGAAAAGTAATCGGCCTACCCCTTGGTTAAGGAAAACGAGTCCCTAGCAACATTCGAACGAAAAAGAAAGTGTTAGATATACATATCTCCACGGCAATTAGGGGAAACGGCCTTTCGGCCCAAGAGAAACAAAACCGAGTAAGAAGAAGGAAGCCAACCAAGATTCGACTTAAGTCAACACTTACCAATCAATCGAAGAGATTCGGAAACGGTTAGGAACGAAGAGAAGAAGGTGCTTAGGCCTTAGTAGATTCGGTCAACACAAGAAGAACCAAGGTTTTAAGAGAGAAAATATTTGGCTATCTTGAAAAGGAAAGAAAAGAATAACGAGAGGGAAAATAAGAAGTTGAGTTCGGCCAAAGAAGAGACCGAAAGAAGAAAAAGATGATTCGGCAGAAAGTGGCAGCAACTGAGAAATAACAATGAAAAGGGAAAAAGACCCGAATGGTAAAAAGGTTGCACGAGATGCCACAAAAGAAATGAATCCTGAAATTTGCAGAGAGGGTTTTCGGTTTTTCTCCTCACACAAAGCTGCCGAAATGCTCAAATGACACCCCTCTAGCCGAAATCCCCTTAATCCAGTTCTCTCATTCGGCCAAGACTCCCCTCAAATCCGAACTCCTTCAAACACTCTACCAGTTCCTCCTTGAATTGCTCCCAGCCTCCCATTCGAATTTGTTCACCAAGTCTTCAACCTCCTCTACAGAGTTTGATTCAAACTCTACATCTCGCACCACCAAATCATAAAATAAAAGCCCCCTATTTGCCTGTCATGAGATTCGAACCCCAACTCCTCTTGCCATCATAGTGACGCCACCACCATCAAGCCACATGCCCTTTTTGTGACATAGAAACACACATATTTAAACATAAGTCCTAACTGCTAACAGCCAGTTTCACTTAAGAGCAAAAATCAAAAATTTTCCAAGGCTCAGACTCGAACCCAGGCTTCCTAAAAACCCCCAAATACACTCAATTACTTAGCCATTGAAGCACACATGGATTTTAAGCCAAATCCGCAAAATTACAACCCTACATTTTTGGGGTGTTACAATTCTACCCCCTTAAAGAAATTTCAACCTCGAAATTTACCTGATCAGAAAAGGTTAGGGTATTGTTGTCGCATCGCCTCCTCAGGCTCCCACATGGCTTCCTCTACACTGTGATTACACCAAAGCACATTGACCAATGGAACAGATTTCCTCCTTATCACCTTAACATCACGATCCAGTATCTGCACTGGTTCTTCCTCAAAATTCAGATCAGGTCTAACCTCTATCTCTTCCACCTGCACTATATGTGAGGGATCAGAGCGGAATCGCCTCAGCATAGAGACGTGGAACACATCATGTATCTGATTTAACTCTGGAGGCAGCTCAATTTGATAGGCGACCGGTCTCACACACTTTAATATCCGGTAAGGTCCAATAAATCTAGGCCTCAGTTTGCCTTTCCGTCCAAATCTCAAAATCTTCTTCCATGGTGAGACCTTCAAGAAGACATAATCCCCCACAGAGTACTCTATCTCCTTACGCTTTAAATCGGCATACGACTTCTGCCTATCAGATGCTTCCTTTAACCGATCTCGAATCAATTTTACTTTTTCTTCAGTTTCAGAAACTAATTCTGGCCCCTAAACTCGTCACTCACCAAGTTCTATCCAACAGGTAGGGGTGCGACACCTACGACCATATAACGCCTCATACGGTGCCATCTGAATACTGGCTTGGTAGCTATTGCTATATGCAAACTCTGCTAATGGCAAGTAGTATTCCCAACTGCCTTTGAAATCAATTACACAGCTTCTCAGCATGTCCTCCAATATCTGAATCACCCTCTCCGATTGACCATCTGTCTGAGGGTGGAACGCAGTACTGAAATCCAATCTTATACCCAATGCCTCGTGTAACTTCTTCCAGAATCGAGATGTGAATGTAGGATCTCTGTCAAATATGATAGAAACTGGTACACCATGCAGTCTTACAATCTCGGCCACATACAACTTAGCCAACTTCTGCAATGAATAATTCGTGCGGATCGATATGAAATGGGTAGATTTAGTCAGTCGATCTATAATAACCCATACCGAATCCTTTTTAGTAAGCGTTAAGGGCAGGCCACTGACAAAATCCATGGTTACTCTCTTCCACTTCCAAAGTAGAATTTTAACTGGCTGTAGTAACCCTGAAGACAGTTGATGCTCAGCTTTGACTTGCTGGCATGTTAAGCAGTTACTCACAAGATTCGTAACTTCGCATTTCAGCCCTGGCCACCAGTACAACTCACAAAGATCTTGGTATAATTTGTTCCCGCCAGGATGCATAGCGTATGGGCTACTATGCGCCTCTCGCAGTATAGACTACCTTAACTCAGAATCCTTCGGTACACAGACTCTCCTATGAAAGCATAGTACTCCCTTACTATTCGGCCCGAAATCCGCCGTCTCCCTTTTCTCAACCAATCGGAACTGAGGGACCAATGATTTATCCAACAATTGCTTCTCCTTAGTTTGATCAATCCACATAGGTCTTACTTGGAGTTCAGCCAACAGACTACCATCCTCAAATAGGCTAAGACGAGCAAACATCGCTCTCAGATCAGATACGACCTGACGACTCAGTGCATCCGCCACTACATTAGCTTTACCCAGATGATACTCAATCGAGCAATCATAATCCTTAAGCAACTTTATCCATCTTCGTTGCCTAAGATTCAACTCCTTCTGAGAAAGAAGGTACTTGAGGCTTTTATGGTCAGTTTAAATAATAGACTTCTCACCATATAAATAATGCCTCCAAATCTTCAGTGCGAATACCACCACAACTAACTCCAAGTCGTGAGTGGGGTAATTCGCCTCGTGAGGCTTCAATTGGCGAGACGCATATCCAACAACTTTACCCTCTTGCATCAACACACAACCTAATCCAGTGTGCGACGCATCACAGTAGACAATGAATTCCTTCCCAGACTCTGGCTGTATTAACACCGGGGCTTCAGTTAAAACTTTCTTCAGTCTTTCAAAACTCTCTTACTGCTTATCGGTCCAATTCAATGGTACCCCTTTACGTAGTAACTTAGTCAGAGGTGCAGCAATTAATGAAAATCCCTCCATGAAACGTCTGTAATACCCAGCCAGACCCAGAAAACTTCGAATCTCTGATACATTCTTTGGTGGTTTCCAATCCACTACGGCTTCAATTTTTCGATGATCAACCCTAATCCCCTCGACAGACACCACGTGACCCCAGAAATGTCACTTCTCGCAACCAGAATTCACACTTGCTGAACTTAGCGTATCGACGCTTTTCCCTCAGAATTTGCAAGACAATTCGAAGATGTGCATCATGATCCTCCTCGGTTCTGGAATACACCAGGATATCATCTATAAACACCACTACGAACCGATCCAAATAAGGCTAGAATACTCGGTTCATCATATCCATGAAAACAGCTGGTGCATTCGTCAACCCAAACGGCATGACTAGAAACTCGTAATGCCCATAACGAGTCCTGAACACAGTCTTATACAGATCCGCCTCCTTAACTCTAAGCTGATGGTACCCAGATCGAAGATCTATCTTGGAGAAAACTGAAGCTCCTCGCAGCTGGTCAAACAGATCATCTATCATCGGTAAAGGGTACTTGTTTTTAATCGTCAGTTTGTTCAGTTGACGATAATCGATGCACATCCACATGGACCCATCCTTCTTCTTCACGAATAATACTGGTGCCCCCCAAGGATACACACTCGGTCGAATGAATCCTCAGTCTAGTAGCTCTTGAACTTGAGCCTTTAATTCTACTAGCTCCTTCCGTGCCATCCTATAAGGAGTGATGGACACTGGAGTTGTTCCCAGTAGAAGCTCAATACTAAATTCAACCTCACGGTTTGGAGGCAGCCCAGGCAGCTCTTCTGGAAATACATCCGGAAACTCCTTAACAGTTTTGACATCTTTCACACAAGGACCTTTTGAATCAGGAATGCTAACATATGCTAAAAACATCTCGCAACCCTTGCGAAACAGCTTCTCAGCCTTTAATGCTGAGATTACATTAGAGAGATAGTCTCTTTGCTCCCCTAACACAACCACCTCCTCATCCTCAGAAGACTTCAACACCATACGCTTAGCAGCGCAATCCAAATTCGCACGGTGTTTCACTAGCCAATCCATGCCCAAAATAAGATTAAATTTGCCAAACGGTAGTTCCATGAAATTCGCCAAAAAGACAACCCCTTGGACCTCTAGGGGCACGTTTCTGAACAATTTATTCACTCTAACTGACTGTCCCAATAGACTTAACATAGCCATCTCACTACCAATAATTTAAAACAGAGAACCCAGCGTCCCAGACACATGCATGCAACATACGAGTGTGTAGACCCAATATCAATTAAAGCGGTATATGGTACATTATAAACTAAGAACGTACCAGTTATAACGTCAGGAGCATCGTCATCCTCTCGTCGCCGACTAGCATAGACCAAAGCTGGCTGTCTCACCTCCATATTACAGCACCTCTGCCCGGTGCTCCACGACCCCGTCACAAACCATTTCCTTCTCTGGCCTGACCACGGCCTCTCGGTGGCTGCTGACCACCTCTCCTCAGCTGCCCATAGCCCTGACCAGCGGCTTGCATCTGAATAGGCTTCTGTGTACAGTTCTTGACCTGGTGATCCATGGACCCACATCTGAAACATGTCCCAGTTCATTTCCAGCACTCACCCTGGTGAACTCTCTCGCAATCTGCGCAAGGCTGTGGTCTAACAACAGCAACAGGACCCTCAGCTTGGACTGGCCCATCAAATCTAAGCTTCTTCTTAAGCCCACCAAAAGAACTTAAGAGCCCAAAATCCCTCTTATTTCTTCCCTTATCTTTTCCACAGTTCTGGCGCTCTGAGCGCTTTACATCCTCGGTAATTTTTGCCTTCTCAATAAGGGCAGCAAAGTTTCGTTCCCTCTGCGGAGCTATCAGCACTCGCAACTCATCCCGGAAGCCATCCTCGAAACACACACAGTGTTCATGCTCAGTTGTGACTATGACCCGAGCATACCGACTCAACCACAGAAACTCTGCCTCATACTCTGCTACAGACCTATTCCCCTGGACCAGACTCAAAAATTCCTTCCTTTGGGCATCCACATAACTCGCCCCAACATATTTTCCTTGAAAGGCCACCTTAAAGAAGTCTCATGTCAAGCGGTCGACCTACGTTCTTCTCTCACAGTGAGCCACCATTGGTATGGCTCGTCCCGCAGTAAAGGCACTACTCCTTTTAGTTTCTGTTCCACAGTACAGTCGAGGTCATCCATTATCCACTCGGTAGCCTCTAACCAATATTCTGCCACATTCGAGGCTACACCAGAAACGCCCCTGAATATTTCCGCTCCATTAGACTGGAGTCACTCCGAAATTGACCCTCGGCCCACTGACCCAGTACTTGCTCCAACAACCCTTTCAAGAACACGCAACATTGCTTGGGATAGAGCATCATCCCCAACTGCTCGGTCATGAGACCCGATCTCAGTTACTGGTGAGGCAGGTGCCTCCCTAGCAGGCATGTGACCCTATGCTGAAGACCCTGCCCTAGCACCTCGGCCTCTACCGCGGCCTCGTGTACCCCTTCCGCGAGTACCTCTTGTGCTCATATCGATATAGCGTTTTTATCTGTTTTCAAAGTCTTATGAATCAGTTCATAATTCCAGTAATTAATAACAGATATTTTATGATAAACAGTAATTAGGGTTGTTTTCACATATCGAGGCCTCACTACAGTTTTATGTCTTCTATAGTCTTAGTTTACTCTAACTAAAGAGTTTGAGCATAGTACTACTATCTATGGTAATTTCTTATTATAACATTTAAATCTATAATAGTAAACAGTGTCAGAGGACTTACAGATTTGGCACCGGAGACTCGGTGTGTCACACTTTCAGTAACAACCTTTCTTTCCAAACCAAAATTTAGACAATTTTGGGAAAATTTTCAAAACCCATTCCACAGCCGAGTTTTGCAACCTCAACTTTGGTACCACTAAATGTAACACCCCAAACTCGACCTAGACATTACGACCAGATCTGACGTGTCATATCGAAGTGTTGTTTAAAAATCGGGCTTGTCGATAAAAGCTTGTTACTAAATTTTAAATCCTTTTTTAAAACGTTGGGCTTGTAAAAATCATAACTTATTATTTGCTTATTAGTCATATAATTTATTAATCAGGATTAAATGTCGCGGAAGCTTTCCTAAAAATAAACTTTAAAATTTGAAAATGCGTGGTTTTCTTTGCAAGCAGTTATTATTTTGAAAACCCTGTTCCCTAATCTAACAGGTTAACGTAAAAATTTAAAACCAAATAAAAGTTAAAAACCTCGAATGGCCTTATTACATAAATATTTCCCCAAAATAAATAACTTAAAGAAAACAATGTACAAATCAAAATACTTGCGAATGTGTGGCCACCTCCGAGTCCCTTGCAGCTCTAGATCCTCTAAGGCTGGGGATTACCTGTATGGTTAAAAGAAAGGGTGAGTTACGAGAACTCAGTTTGTAATCCCCTATCATGCAGTAACAGTCTGGGCCCAAGCCCTATTCAATAATAGATCAGTCTGGGCTTTAGCCCTATACAGTGACAGAGTGGGTCTAAGCCCAAAATCATAACAGTTCAGAACAGAGATGCAACCCAACCCAGTCCAACCAACACACCACCCGTACCAACCAGCACACCATGTGGGGACCAAGTCGACCCACCCAGCCAACACACCAATATCGCAGCATAGCTGCTCATAATAACATAGCCAAGCTGCTAATAACAGTAAACGTGGCTAAGCCACTAAAATCAGAATACGTGGCGAAGCCACTAGAAAGGTAAAAACGTGGCAGAGCCACTAGTACAGTACTTCCTCCTAATCAGAAACCCAACCCCAATGCAGAATGTCATGTCATAAATATTACATGTATGCAGTACGTCATACTCATAATCAATCATATAAATATCATACACACAATACTTAAACCACCACTAGGAGTATAATGGTCGTTTTTTCTGTTAGGGGTAAAATGGTAATTTCACCCCTCAGGGTATTTTGGTAATTTTACCCATCGAGGTTATTTAGGTAATTTTTGTCCTATAATGACCTTTTCGAAGGTCTACAGTCGCCTCGAGTGACACAGATACCCTTTTTGGTCGAAACGGTGTAATTGGGCCCAAAGCCCAATTTTAAGCCCAAGTGGGCCCACACGCTCGTGTGGCCCATTCAGCCCAATTTTAGTCACGACTATGCAAACTTTGTAGCCCAATCCATTATTTGTTATTATCGTGAATTTTTTCCCATGTGGGGCCTATGAGCCCATTGGGCCCACATAGCCCATTTCAGCCCTACGAGGCCCATTACGGTCTAAGCCCACGAAAATGTTCGTGGCGGCCTCTACGGTCTATCGCCAATAGTTGTGGCTCGATTTGTCCTTACGAGCTTTCATACGCTCGTGAGCCCTCAGATGTCGAAGTTTTGACTTTTCGGCTTTTGCCGATTCACAATAAGTAGGGGTGTGAATACCCACCTTCATCCATCATTTTGGCAGAAACAACATGGGGTGTACTATTACACACCTGTTATGAGTTGTAGTTTGAAGCACTTTCAAGACACCTATGATAACAACAGCCCCATTACTTAGTCACAAACCCTTGTTAATCCATAATATTGAAAACGCTTTAATCAAACTAACGCTACTTACCACGAACCAAAAGATCTCTTGCAGGGGAAGAGTAATCGGCCTACCCCTTGGTTAAGGAAAACGAGTCCCCAGCAACATTCGAACGAAAAAGAAAGTGTTAGATATACATATCTCCACGGCAACTAGGGGAGACGGCCTTTCGGCTCAAGAGAAACAAAACCGAGTAAGAAGAAGGAAGCCAACCAAGATTCTGCTTAAGTCACCACATACCAATCAATCGAAGAGATTCAGAAACGATTAGGAACGAAGAGAAGAAGGTGCTTAGGCCTTAATAGAATCGGTCAACACAAAAAGAACCAAGGTTTTAAGAGAGAAAATGTCCGGCTATCTTAAAAAGAAAAGAAAAGAATAACGAGAGGGAAAATAAGAAGTTGAGTTCGGCCAAAATGAGAGATCGAAAGAAGAAAAAGATGATTCGGCAGAAAGTGGCAGCAACTGAGAAATAACGATAAAAAGGGAAAAAGACCCGAATGGTAAAAAGGTTACACGAGATGCCACAAAAGAAATGAATCCCAAAATTTGCAGAGAGGGTTTTCGGTTTTTCTCCTCATACAAAGCTGCCGAAATGCTCAAATGACACCCCTCTAGCCGAAATCCCCTCTTACTCCAGTTCTCCCAATCGGCCAAGACTCCCCTCAAATCCCAACTCCTTCAAACACTCCACCAATTCCTCCTTGAATTGCTCCCAGCCTCCCATTCGAATTTGTTAACCAAGTCTTCAACCTCCTCTGCAGAGTTTGATTCAAACTCTACTTCTCGCACCACCAAATCATAAAATAAAAGCCCCCTATTTGCTTGTCATGGGATTCAAACCCCAACTCCTCTTGCCATCATAGTGACGCCACCACCATCGAGCCACATGCCCTTTTTGTGACATAGAAACACACATATTTAAACATAAGTCCTAACTGCTAATAGCCAGTTTCATTTAAGAGCAAAAATCAAAAATTTTCCAAGGCTCAAACTCGAACCCAGGCTTCCTAAAAACCCCCCAAATACACTCAATTACTTAGCCATTGAAGTACGCATGGATTTTAAGCCAAATCAGCAAAATTACAACCCTACATTTTTGGGGCGTTATTAACAAGGTGTCTCCAATAATGCTTCGTGATGGTTTTAATGACTATTCAATGGAGGTCATGGATACACTCGCCTTTTTGCATAAATCCATCACTAGATGGGGAAAGAACACTCTCACCTTCTGGCTACTAATACATCTTCCCATGTTCTAGTGGATCCATTTGCCAACACACACTTGCTTTTTCTGCAAAATAGAATAGAGCAAAACTGCTCTAAAGATGTTAACGTTAGAAACATTTAAAGCGGGTACAATTCGTGTGCAAATGAACTGAATCCACATCTTAGCCTCAAGAAACATAATGGCTAGATGAAAAGATATTGGGATATTAGTACTTGCGTGATACTTCCATCCACCCCTTCCTTTAGTTAAAAATTTTATAATACTATCCATATCTATATCTCTAAAATATTCTAAGTCAGTTTCATCAGTGAAATCATTCTTATATTATGGAACATTATAAAAGTCACAAATTATTTTAGGGGTTACTTGCACCTCTTTCCCTCGCACAAGTATTGTATCACATATATGACCTTTAGTATTTCTAGACTCGTGGTCCTGTAGAGATGCGTAGAACTCTTGGATAACAGGGACCACAGCATTATCCTTTGGGATTGTCCAAAAATGTTTCCAACTATGATACTTGACCAAAGGCCAAATTTCTTTACACAAAATCATCGATGGATCAAATCCCCTCTCTTGAATGAATGTTTTTCCTTGAAGTTCATTAAAATAATTTTCAACATTCAGATTTAGAAAAGTAGATGGATTTTGAACCATCGATGGGTCTACTTCCATTGTTCGCCTAACTTTCCTAGGAGGCATGATGTTTCAATCCTAATGAGTTACTAAAATAAATAAGGAAATGAAACAATAAAAAGTTTGAGTTTAGGAACCCTTAGCCTTGAATGTATAGTCAAAGTTCACTTGAATTCTTTGCTTGCCCATGATGTCCTCGTTCTTTGTTGCACCGAGTTTGTGAAAGGAAATTTGGGTAATTTAGGGTTTAGGGTTTAAGAGATGTTAAGAGATTTAAGAGAGCTTAAGGGGGTAAGTGTTTAATGAGTGTTTTAATTAGGAGTAAATAGGAGTTTAAGTTTTAAAATAGGGTTTAAAAGGTTTAGAAATTGGGTAAAATTAGTGTTTTAGCCTCCGAGTTACTCAATGGGTCGGGTCAACCCTGTAAAAAATTGTAGCGATGTCGCGACACAAGGGTTCTATATCGTGACACATCCACCAGTTTGGAGATTCTTAGGAACTATCTGCTACGTTACTATTTGCTATTGTGATGTCGTGACGACAACTTTGTTTCGACCCAAAAATCCATCTTGGGGATGTTTCGATCTAAAGATAAACCTACATCAAATAAAAGTTAAAATGTAAACCGTGGTTAATTAAATATATAGTAATTTACAAATATCATGCAACAATTCACAAATTTTAAGTTATACTACCAGATTTATCCAGTAGTATTGTCTATTCACTCGTGGACAATTTTTTTGTTCCATCAATATTGGTACACCGTCCGTCATGCCATTCCGCCCTTGCTCGTTTGTCCTATTCCTTGAACCTATTTATTCTTTCTGTATTCATAAAAATAAATATTTCCCTTAATTTGGGAACGTTAGAAATAGATAAGTTTTTACAATGCTACCCTAATTTCCTCATATTTTCCTTGTTCGGCTAATAGCTACATTTGAAGGTTTTAGTCTCACCATCAATTTTCGTTGTCAACTCATTTTTCTCTAAATCAATGGTGGATCTAGATGTGGCCAGGAAAGGTCTTTCAAGTAAGATTGGTATCTCATGAACTTCCTCAAAATCAAGTACTACAAAATCCACAAGAATTATAAAGCTTCGCACATTGACTAATATATCTTATTGTACCCGCTTCGGGTGTACTGAAGATCTATCAGCCAATTGTAATGTTATTTGAATTGCTTTAAGATTTCCTAACCCGAGTTTTGCAAAGATTGATAAGGGCATTAAATAAATACTAGCTCCTAAATCGGATAGGATATTAAAGTGAATACTCTCTATTTCTATGGGAATGGTAAAACTGCTCGGGTCTTTCACTTTTCATGGTACTTGTCTGGAAATAATTACACTACAAGAAGCACATAAATTAACCTATTCTCCTACCTTAATTTTCTTATGCCTTGCCATCATTTCTTTTAAAAACTTGGCGTACTTGGGGGACCTTCTCAATTAATTTGATCAAAGGGAAGTTAACATTTAAAGTTTTAAAAAAAAGTTCAAAAAACTTAAAAATTCATCTTCGTTTCATTTTTATCTTGCTTCTAATCTTGATGGAAATTGGATTTTTACGGTTTCTTCATCTTTAGGTGTCTCTTTTCTCGTCTCAATCATTGGCGCATTATCCTCCTTTGGCTTTGCTCCATCTTCCAAATCTATGGAATTGTCTTGATGTTCGTTATTATCCATGGTTACCTCTGGAGTCGGTACTTTTGGGGTACTCAGGACCTTGCCCGACTAGAGTGCTATAGCTTTCACATGCTCTTTACCTTCCCTCCATGGATTACCTTCCGTGTTACTTGGAATGCCTGAGCAAATTTTTCTTTTGATATCACCCATCATACTCATCAATTGGCTCATGTGATCCTCGAGCTTAGTCAATGTTCTTGTTAAATTGGTGCACTCAGACTGCACCTATTTAATATCTGTTCTCTTTGACTGCATCTTTCCCTTAATTCTATCTAGACGTTGACCACATGCAGTATGGTCACTTGGGTTGGCTCTGCCTTGGGGCTTCTGCAAATAAGGGGGTTGGTAATTAGTATTTTTAACTTAATTTGAATTGGTACCTCCTCATTGGTTTCCTTCCCATCTCAAGTTCGAGTGACTCTCTAGTTGGGATTGTATGTGTTTGAATAAAGTTTTCCACCCCTATTCCAATGTAATTTATATCCTCAGCAGCATTATTGATATAATGGAAGAGTGGCTTGTCTCCTCCATGCATAGACGGTGTAGAAGTAGATTCAATATGGTTGAGTCTATCCACTAGTTGTTGATATTTTTCATCCTCTTGAATAGCTTTTATTGTAGCGGGTTTCTGGCTATTTGTGAACCATTCCGCTGGCCACTAATAGTAGTTTAATGCCATATTTTTAATAATTTCGTATGCATCCTCGTACCTTATATTTATAAGGGCTCCTCCCGCTACTTCGTCTAATCCAAATCTTGCGTTTCCATCCAACCCATTATAAAATATCTGCAATCTTATCCACTCAGGAAATCCATTGTAAGGGCATTTTTGAATCAACATTTTGAAGCGTTCCCACACCTCATAGAAGCTTTCTCCTTCCATTTGTAAAGATAGCAATCTCTCTTCTTAATTGGACTGCTTTACTAATTGCAAAAAACTTCTATAAGAATTCTTCACCAAGTTCATCCCACGTCATGATGGATCCTAGAGCCTGCGAGTCTAACCAAGAAAAGGCATTATCAATCAGAGAAAAGGGGAACAACCAAAGACAAATAGCTTTATCAATGGGCTTGTTATACTTAAAAGTATCACAGAGTTGAAGAAACTATTTTAAATGTTGGTTAGGGTGCTCTGTCATAGTGCCCCTAAATTGCATATTATTTTGGATCATTTGTATTATTTCTGATTTGATCTCAAAGTTATTTGTTGTAATCGCCGACCTCTTTATGCTTTCCTGAACCATATCTAAACTTGGTAGGGCATAGTCCTGTAAAGTTCTCTCATTCCAAGCATATACACCTTTGTGGGTAACTGTGGTGCTGGTGGGTCTCCTAGAGTGTTATCACTAGTGTCACGGAACAATGGATTGTCACGTGGTACATTAACTGCATCTGGTGGTGGTGGTGGTGGATCTTGCATTTGTTGTTGCTGCTACTATCGGCAATTCCTTTGGATTATCCTTTCTGGATTTGTGGCTGCTACAATAGGTGTGCCTCTACTGCGAGTCATACACCAAACCTAGAAAGAAAATATTAGTAATACTAAAGCAAAATAAAATCGTATTGATAGCTGAGAAATTTCTAAATTATTCTTTTGGACTGTGAAAATTAAAATCAATCTAGTAGTGTTGCCTCCCCGATAACGGTGCCAACAACTTGGCCGCCTCCGAACGTATAAACGTCCAGAGTGTGAATACTATAATAGAATGAAGAATTACGAGGCAGTATCCGCAAGTATACGGATCGGGTTGTAATATAGATTTTACAACTAAGTATGTAAGTACTCCGCAGATCGTACCCAAGGGAGGCGAGTACAAAATCAATTTTAACCTAAACAATTAAATATCTAATAAATACTTGAAGTTAGTTATAGTACGAAAGTAAAATAAGAGATAATTTTAAGGTTGCTTAAACTAAGGAAATAAAATAACAAAAGAGTAAAATTGCAAGAGATAGAGAGAAATAAAGTGAATCAAATATGAAGATGGGTGATTAGCTTGCTTCAGCAATCTCAATCAACTGTCTTCTCGGTTCTTCGTTAATCAACTAGTCACTACCCTAGCAGGATCTTCTGATCTTCCACTAACATAATGAGTCAGGAAAAACTACTTATCTTTCGACCTCACAGTCCAGACTGGTTTGGGATCAAGGTGTTCACGGATGGGCAATAACAATTTTGGGTTAATTCCCACCTTGATGACTTCGTGGGGTTGTCAAGCCTAGGGTTTGTTTCACATTCTTTATTTCTCAAACAATTGATCAATTGAATAACCCTACAAAATAGTTAAGAGATCATGCTTCCACTCACTAACCCCCCATAGAAGGATTAGTTCCTCATGGCTTTCGTAAACAAACATGGAATAAATGGAAAAATTAATCATAAGGAATGGATTGAAATAGAGAGTTTAAGAAAAGCCTAATTGATATTGATAATAAGTATGATTCCACAGAAGTTGATATCTTTTACAATCAGATCTCTTGAAGAAAGCAAATAACTAAAACTAAGAAACCCTAAGAAGGAAAGAGAACAAGACTAAATTTGACGGAAGAAAACTAGGTTAAAACTTAGATGCCCTTTACGTGTGCTAAAGGGGCCTATTTATAGCCTTCAAGTAGTTGTCGTCTTTAACCCTAGGTTAGATGATGTTTCTGAGCTTAAGGTTTGATTGTGTAAACCAAAATGCCCCTGCATTTTGTTTTATTCTCGTCATAGAGTCGATGTCGCAACGTAGCAACCAGCATGTTCCTCTGTAGCCATCTTCAGGGGTATGTCACGACACCATCAACCTGTGTCGAGACATTGAAAGCAATTTCTCACTTTCTCTATTCTGCTCCATATGTTGTGATATCGGATCCCCCATGTTGCGACATAACGTCTAGTATTGACCCGAAATGCCCTCTAATGGTCTCTTGCACACTCACAAAGTATGTTAGCTCTCCCTTAGGCCTCATTTGGCCCTTAAGGTTAATAAAGGACTCAATGTGCACATTTTATTGAATGTAAACAAAACTAAAGAAATTGAATTAAAACATAACGAAAATGCTTATACTCAAGCTCCTAAAACATAACGAATACGCCCAGTTATTCATGCTCATGGAATTCGTTTGGAAAGGGTTGAGCATTTTTATTGTTAAAACTCACTAAGCTCTTTTGAACTTACTCTCATTATTTCCCTTTTTTCTAGGTGGTACCTCGGTGTAAAAGGGCTTGTAGAAGGGACTCAGCCAGATAAAGCGACCTCTATTGTGAGCCTCACCTATGTTTGTTTTGTAACATCCATATATTTTCATTTTGGGCGGGTAGCGTGTAACTCTATTTTGTAACCAACATTTGTAATAATTTGCATATTTCGCCAAATCGTTATTTTAAGATAATGTTTACGTACTCTTGAAGTATAGGTTAAAACTTTGTGAATTATGGTTTATGAAATCATCTTTAGTCATATACGTCAAACCGATTTAAACGATATTTAACTACCAATGATGCACTTGAAACTTTTGTATGCGAAATAACTCACCTTGCGTTTTACATAAACATGTCATCTTTTATAAGGCTTCCGCCAAAAGTTCATTTTCAATTATACTTTATATTACATGCCGTATATTGATTTGATTGTTTTGTCATTCAAAATTTTGGGTTAACGCCCTAGTAAAGAGAGTATATGCCAAAACCTCAGTAAAAATAAAATACTAAATCAAGTTTAAGTATGTTTTCTGTGTAACACCTCATTCTGACAGTTAGGGTTTGAGGTGTTGCAGACACTATTGGCTAATTTGGGTCTCAAAATGAATAACAATAAGACATTTACACTTATTAACTTAAAATCTAAAAATTATGAAAAACTACGGAAAAGAAGCTACTTTGCTTGAGAATAAGCTCCTTAAGTATGTCGAAAAAGCTTAATTTTCATATCAAATTATGGCAGATCAGGTTGCCCGGCAACGATGACTTTATATGTACAATCTACCACCCCAGGTTGCCCGACAACAATGGTTTTAAATCAATATCCTGACCCTATGGCATGCCAACTACATCCAACTCAGTTGGAACAACTAATAGGATAACCAATTCCGATTCATTATGCAAATAAATTTACATTCCAATATTTTTAGTTCATCAACATTTCAAAGTTTCATAACATTTATAACATGCTACAACCCAATTTCATACCAATTATCACATATCGAGCAAGTCATGCAACTTCCGTTTTTATTCAATTTAGTCATTGTCTCGATATTCAATCTCAACCATAAGAATTCAATTCAAATAACCAATAAAAACTCAACTCAATATTATATAATGCAAAATAACATGAATATGCAGAAATTAAATTGCTTTCAAATCATAGAAATATAAATCGAGTTTTCGAGCTACTCGTCTACAACTTTCGATTTTTCTTTCCCTCTCAATGGTTATGTGTCAATGTTAGCTAAAACAATTCACAAACATATAATACTATCAAACTCAGTTTACATCAAAATTAATTACAATATCAAGAATATTTTACAATTTATTAAATTTATTCCCTAAACTTGAGACAACATAACTTTCAATCTAAAGCTTCGGATTGAAATCCGATTTCAGTATTACTCATTAGAGACCTCCTATTTCATATTCCTACTAATATTTCAAGGCGGTTTTGTTGAAAAAAAAAAAATCTGATTTGAAAACAGTTTTCTTGCACAATAGAAAATTAAAATTTTGAAAACTGACTCGATTTATGATATTTATAGCAATAAACCCTAACTGAATTCATACATGTGTTTTCGGCTTGGCGAATGTTCGTTGTTCCCAACTTTCAACCAAACGATCTTATCTACTATTCTCGTACTATGAACTGCTTCGAGTGTGGGCTCGAATCAATTGAATCGAAACACAGAACTAGAAAAAGTTTTCTCTTTTTTATTTGGAATGAAAATAAAAATTCTCTCTTCTTTAATTGAAACCAGTATAACTTTTATTCTGGAAAAATATATTTAATAATTAGGAATAAATTCTCTCTATTTTTCGGTAGAGTAACAATCTTTCAAAGTTGTGTATAATGCCCTACCGGTGCAATATATTTATAAGAAGAGAAGGTAGAACCCCTGTTGAGTTGTAGTGGTTTATTTCAAATAGAAAAGCAACCTTCTACTTAGAGTAGGAGTAGGGTGGACGGCACACCCTAGTATTCCTACTAGGGTTTTTGCCCTTTTCATGTTATATTAGAGGTTTTAGGCCTCTCTCACATTGAGTCTAATTACGAGTACTTCCTAAGCTTTTTGACCAAGTACTCTGTAATGTGATCCAACTCAATTGAGTCCAATTACGAGTACTTCCTAAGCTTTTTGACCAAGTACTCTGTAATGTGATCCAACTCAATTCGGTTTTTTTCTATTTCCCAAAATAAACTTTAATATTCTATATTAAACCATTTTCTCATCCCTATTTTATACCCAATACAATTTTGATGATTTTACCCCTAGTAAAATTTTGGGAAAATATATTTAATATTTCACAACTCAATATGTTCATTGTGACCGAATGGTTTCTTCTCATTTTCAGGGTTCAAAATAGCTTAAAAGCATAAATTCATTCTTCCAATCATTTTTAAGTAATCCATATAGAATTGCAAATGAATCATTTTCATTTCAATTTCCATTTTGGAAACCTACATTCATTTCCAAATGATTCCATTCTTTTAGAAAATATTTAATATTTCACAACTCAACATGTTTAGTGTGACCGAATGGTTTATTTTTATTTTCGGGGTCCAAAACAGCTTAAAAACATAAACTCATTTCCAAACAATATTTAGTATTTCACAAATCAACATATTCACTGTGATTGAATGGTTTATTTTCATTTCCATGGTTCAAAATAGCTTAAAAACATAAACTCGTTCTTTCAATCATTTTTAAGTAATCCATATAGAATTGCAAATGAATCGTTTCCATTTCGGAAACCTACATTCATTTCCAAATGATTCCATTTTTCCATTTCAGAGAAAACCATAATCATTCCTGAATGTTTCTCATTTCTCTTTTCCTATTCATTCCGTTCATTTCTATTCAAACATGCAATTTATTTCTGGTTTCAACGAGCTAGCAAAGGGACCGATTGGACATATGTAATTAGGGCTCAAAAGATTTATAATTAAGTTTCAAATTTTTGCCTACTAATTATAAACTCATTTGGTCATGAAGTCATTCCACTATAGTATCGTGATTGAGTATCGCTAACGACATACAGTTACGAAAGCATCTACTCGATGCTCGTCCAATGACTTTGTCATAAGTGTGTTACCCACATAGGATATCATTGATCTCTTTGGGATAATATTCGTGCTCCCAATATGATCATATTTTATCTCATGGTAACCATTACATCTTCCTTCATGAAAAGTCAATTACTATTCAATAGTAATACTATTCAATAGTAATTAAGTCATTCATCACAAAGACGAAAAAACCCATGACCATGTTTACTTTTCATAAACCATGTAATGCCAATGAAAGGATACCATTTACCCATGTCTCGATCCATGAATTGCATTTTTGTGAATGACGCTAAGTACTGCAGAAGTTGTACATCCAATTCATCAGCTTTTAGTTCCTTATCTATTCGAACTCAAGCTTTTACTTAGATTAAAGTGTACGAGTCATGCATACATAGTCCGTAATCCACTCAACGTTTAGGTATGCCACACTATGAATGCTACAAGTGAATAAATTCATAAACAGATTCAGGATCTATTCTACTAATTAAAGCTTTTGGCACATAAAAATCTATGGATATTAGCTTTTACGGTTTATATGATTTAGTCCTTGTACCTTAATTAATCACTAAATCCAAAAAAATTACTTATCAAAAATATAATTCACTTATACAATAACTCCATAAATATTTTTAAAAAAATATTTATGGCCTCGTTTTACGGGAATGAGGTCCCAATATCTCATTTTTTAAAACCACTAACTTTAAGGTCAGTATGCTCATACTTTAACTAATTATCCAATTGACAAATTTCACCATACCAAAATTCAATATAATATTTTATTTAACTCGTAAACATTAGTTAATAATATTTACAAAATCAATCATCGGAAAACGGAGTTCCAAAACCACTTTTTCTGGTACCATTGAAAATTGGGTTGTTATAGTACTCTTATACCCCGTTGAACAAATTATATTACAACTGAACTATCACACTTGCGGTACACTGCACGTATTTATTATCTGATTGTTTGATTGCTTTAGTGTTGATTTCTCTCATTCCGTATAACATCCCAAAATTGGGCCTAGAAGTTTCAAGGGTATTTTAGGGATTTTAGCTTTAATGAGCTCAAGAATTTTGTTAGCGTGGTATTTGGAAATGTTTTTGTCTATGGCTTTTAGAAATTAAATCAATTTTTAAAAATGAGTTTTAAAGACATTTAATTTCAAAAATAGGACTGATTTGAGAAAGGGTCAAAGTTGTGAGTTTTAAGAGGCAATTAGACCAAATTTTAAAATTCAACCTAAAGACCCCTATCTCTAGTTTTATTTTCACGAAAGTTTTTCCCATTATTTGTTATTGTCGTTCCATGCTCCTCCAAACCCTCTCATTTAATTTTATTTCTTGACCCTTTATCCTTTTGGTTTCTACCATCAACCAAGCCATATACCTTCATAGAATTTCAAGAAAAACACCCAAAAACACCATAGATTTCTTCATTGTTGAACTTTTGGGTTTTTCAGGTTTTCTATCAAACTCACAGTTTTCTGTCATCTAAGGTAATGATTCGACTTCTAGTTAGTTTTAAATGTTATCTAGTCCTTTAAATTGAGTTTTTAACCATTAAATTGCATGTTTTGATTAAAAGCTAAAAATTGGGTTGTTAATGGTGGATTTCAGGATTTTGAATAAAAACATGGTTTCAAAGTGTTTTTCAATTAGTTTTGATATAATTAGAAAACTTCTAAACTTACTTTGAAGTTTCATTAAAGATTTATAAAGTTTTAATAAATTTTTGTGAAATTTGTCATAAACATGTCAAAAATTTCGATACTATGAATTGAGTAGTTTAGCATGGTTTAAAGGTTGAGAATTAGTCGTAGGTGAATAAATAGATGCATGGAATTAGTTTCAGGTAAAAATATTGAGTATAAACTGAGATATTTGAATTTCAAGTTTGTTATGTCGAAGATTTCAGTTATGTGAGAACTTAGCTTAGGCTTGTGTTTTGATAGCTTGAGGTGAATCCTTAGCTGATTGTTGATTGTGTTATTGTATGAATTTTTTTGTTGAAGCTTCAGATTCATTAGGGCCTTCTACAAGCTAAGGAAAGGCTAGTTTGAGCTTTTGACATTTCGGTGAAAGTGTATTGGTAAATGTCTAGAATTGCTGCTTGTAGACACGATTCAATGTGTTACTTGGGAATTTAGTTGTAGCCTAAACCCCTACTCTAAATTTTGATTGTAAGTTTTCATGTACTCATGTTTAACTTGTGAAATATGTGTTTGTGTTATGTGGATTGAAATGAGATGTTATTACATGAGTTATGTGTTCATGATTACTGTTGTGAAGGTGTATATGTATGCATGTCATACATGCTAAGTGGCAATGATAATATTGTGCTAATGATGCAAATTTTCAGTGATAGTAAGTGGATAATCGGTAAGTAATATGTGTGTTTAATAATGGATATTTAAGCCTTGTGAACTTTGAGACCGTTGGATATAGTCTACATACCATAAGATTGTGAGTACTCACTTATATATGTTATATGATTTGGGAGTTGAGGCCCTGGGACATGTTGGAGAGATAAGGGAATGTGAGCTAAGCTCCATTCAAGGGGACATGTTTGGTGTGATGGAGAGTGTTAGTTATATGCTTCACTTTTTGGATATGTTTGACTCTATGAGTCTTTTGGTGTGTTGGAGATCCATGTATCTGATGAGTGGTGATAGAGCCCACGTTTACATTTCATAGCCCAATTGCCAAATTATCTTTAAATATGATTGTATGTAAAGTGTTATATGTTTAAAAGTAATGTGATCACTATGTAAATGAGCTAGTAAATAATGCATGAGTAAGTGTATGACACTAATGATGGAATTGTTAGAATTATGCTACATGGTTGTTTCGTTAATGCTTGATGAATTGTTTGCATGATAGTTGTTCTAGGCATTCACTGAGCTTGTTAAGCTCACCCACTCCTTTTAGACCATTGCAGATTAGTAACATTCTGGTGTGAGCGGTGTGGTTTCCGTGGGGTGATCCAAGCAGGTCCATTTTCGTTATTTCGTAGGTGTTCATTTTTGGTTTATGTTTTGGGAAAATAAAGGCAATGTGGTAAAACTATCGCATAAATGTTGCCATGATGTTTTGGTTATTCTCATAGCTTATTAATTCTTAGGATCTATGGATATTGTTCTTGTTATATCATTTGGTTACTTGGACGTGTTTTTGATTATTGAACTGTTATTGTGGTCATTCTGACATTTATTTGACGATGTATTAGTTACATGTTGAATGGTTTATGATTGGGATGAAATATTTGCCTTATTATGTTGTATTTTTAATGTCTAGAGTAGAGGTATCAATATTCGGATTTTTAAAAATGATACCTCTGTGATATTTTGTTGTGTAGGAGGTCAGTATTGTAATTTGGTATCAATACCATATCAGGAGTATCGATACTCGGGGTAAAATTACTGATACTTTTTGAAATGTACCGATAATTTTTGGAGTTTTATTTTTAGGCGAGAAACAGAATGTTGTTTTGGTGTCGATTTTTCAATCGATATTGATATCGTGTAAGAAAAATATCGATACCTATGTGCTTATATCGATACCTAAGTACTTGAATTGGAAATTTTTTCAAGTTGTTCAAAGGCATGCTGAAGTGTTAGTAAATGCTTAATTAAAGTATGTGTAGCAATTTGTAAAGATAATTAAGGATTAGTTTGACTTAAAACTTATGAAAATGTTAAAATAGAGGATGTTCTATTAATAATGAGCCATTTTGTATCTGTATAATGTGAGACGGTGGTATGGCATCCTGATATTCAGGCTTGGTGACCTAGCTGGGTTAACACCCCTAACCCGTATCCGTCGCCGAATTAGGGTTACGAGGCATTACCGATCAAAAACACAGCTCAGAACAATCATTTATTACAATTCAAGCATAAAGTGATATATTTTCCTTTACAAAATTTTTTCCATACTCAAATCAATAACCATCCTATTATTTATACAAGTCAATTTCGTATATATAAAGCACATAACCAATTAAAATCAAACATGCATTATTAATCATATTACATATATGAACCATGCTTCAAAATTCAACCATATCAATATCATGGATATAATCAAATTTTTGAATCAATTAACTTGCATCAAAACCATACTACATATGCTTTATAAATACATAATTCGAACATTATGATCATCAAATTTCATAGCATGTGAATGACTAAATCATTAACCAACATTTTTCATCTCATGTACCAAACATGCATTAATACTCCCTTTAGTAAAATTTCATTACTTTAACTAAATACTAAACATACCATTTTGCTTATCTATACACATCCGTATTTTAATTCATACCAACCATATCACATGGCATAATATTCATTAACATATAAGACTATAGTTAACATTACATCATGGCCAACTATACTTTTAATGCTTTCATATTATACGCATATCATCCTAAAAACAAAAGTCATTTCTAATCTCAAATACCAAGCCATAATTATCCCACTCTATTAACTGTTTAATGAACAAACCAAACCAATTCGTATATTATGCACATTCACACATTAATCTAAGTTAAACTATCCACACGTCTTTATAGTCATACATATATATAACACATAAACGAGCATCACTTAATAACCAAATACAATTATAATTATTTCCAACTCATGCGCATTACAATAAAGCCACATTAAACATTTTTAAACACAAATAACAAATCAAAGTACACTTAATTCGCAGACTAATTATCATGCCCAAAAATACATATTCCCAACTAATAAATTAGCCATCTATTCGGTCATCAAATTTAACCTCAATAGGTTATACCATTTCATAGTTAATTAACATTATTAACTAGACATATTATACTTGCTCAAATGACCGACCAAACATCCACAAAACATAGTCATCTTTTGCCACTAAATACCGTACCAAATGACCATTTTCACAAGCAATCACTTATACATACTTAGCTTATAGGAACATATGCATTATATCAAAAACACATCCATCAACTAATCATTACTCAAGTCGAATCATATAACCGAACACGCCATACATAAATACCATGAAACATACTCCCCAAAATGAGCTTATATCATGACTAAAAATACATCATATTGAACATTATTATCAAGCCATCTTCGCATGGCTATTTATAAACAATTCAAAACTAACCATAACAAAACTAGCCTATACATGCCATATGTCTTAGTTACAAACTTCAAAAGTACCGAATAATGGTCGATAGTGTGATGATGATTCTTGATGATCCCCGAGCTCAAAGCTAGCTTTATATATCTATAAAACAGAGAAAAAATGCACAAATTAAGCTTTGAACATAAGCAAATAATTCATCACAAGAACACATATAATACAATTTGAATAGGCCAAATTTTAGCTAATCTTATACAAATATACAATCACTTCTCTCATATAATCCATATTACCACATCAATTAACTCTACTTACCTTATTTTTCAATGAACATATGAACCTCATACGTACCTGAATTATTTAGATCAAATTCACCTTCGGTCTCGATTTGACATTGCCGTTCGGAATTGTTAGGGATACACGGAAACCTTATCAAGCTCATACAATGCCATATTCCGAATATGGTCTTACATGCTAACACATATCGATGCCACTGTCCCAGACAAGGTCTTATACGAATCATATACGATGCCAATGTCCCAGACATGGTCTTACACGTTTTCTCACTTCGATGCCAATGTCCCAGACATGGTCTTACACAAAATCACATCTCGAAAGCCTTATGTCATGACATCCGTATCCGATACATTTCCTAAGGTTCGTTCGAGGCTTACGACTTCGTAATTAAATTAATTCATGCACGAAACTAGTCAACCAATGCTCAAATCAATTCGGCAACATATATTTTAATACATACAATTCAATTTGGCTACATATAATATATATATATATATATATACACATTTGAATTTAAGAACATTTAATTACTTATGAACTTACCTCGTACAGAAACGAACGAATCGGAACGACTATTCAACAACTTTTGACTTCCCCCGATCCAAATTCGATTTCTTCCATTCTTGATCGAAATCAATTTAAATTTAACTTATTTAATTACATATTCATTCAATTTCACCCAAAAACACATAAATGGGCATTTTGCACTTTAGCCCCTAACATTTCACATTTTTTCAATTTTAGTCCCTATTTCAAAACAACTCAAAATACACAAAATTTCAACATGCTCCTGTTAGGCCAAATTTTCCTTAGGTCCCCAGCAGCCCATTAATTTCATTTATTTCACATTTTGCCCCTCAATTTACAAATTTTACAATTTAGTCCTTAATAAGCATTTTTATCAAAAATCACTTAATAAACTATGATAATCTAATAACAAATATTTATTTTTCATCATCAAACAACAAAAACATCAAGCTATCAAAAATGGCAAATCAAAAATTCATCATCAAATCCAAAAATTAAAGCATGGGCTAGCTAGTATACGAAGCAACGATCTCAAAAACATAAAAATTATAAAAAAACCGAGCAAAGAACACACCTAATTTAAGACATCAAAGTGTCGAACTTGCAAGCTTCAAAATGGTTTCTTTTTCTTCTTAACTTTAAGACAAAAAAATGATAATGCATGCATTTTATGTTTTGTTTTATTTTAATTACATTTTATTATTCATTTACCATGATAACCTTAAGGATTTAATAATAAAACCATAAAATGCATGTCATTACCGTCCATTCATGTATTCAATGGCCTAATTTCATTTTAAGGACTTTAAAATCAAGAAACCATATCAAATAAGTACTTTAACAACTAGAAAGCCACTTTTATATTTTTTTGCGATTTAGTCCTTTTATCAAATTAAGTAATCAATCGATAAAATTAAATCACAAAATTTTCACACATATCAAATAACATGTAAACACCAAAAATATTATTAAAATAATTTTACGACTTCATATTTGTGGTTCCGAAACCATTGTTCCGATTTATCTAAAACCGGGCTATTACACTGGGTATAGGGTGTTACATTCTGTCTTGGCGTTTGTGCCCCAATGGTCAGAGAGGCAGTCAAGTTGTTGGCATTGTTGCCAAAAAGACGGTGTTTGCTTCTTTTCTATCCAAGATTCATCGGTTTCCTTAACATGACATTGTAAAGTTAAGTGGCACCAATTTTATCTTATGGAAAGATCAAATTTTTCTCATCTTGGAAGGTTATGGCCTCACTGGTTACATTTTGGGAGCCCTAGATGTTCTAGCTCAGTTTGTTGTAGATAAAGAAGGCAAACTCATTGAAAATCCTTCTTTAGTTCGTTCAAATGGTAAGATAAACTTATTGCTTCTTAGTTACTCTCAACCATTAGTGATAAGTTGCTTTCTCATTTCATTAGAGCTAGCACCTCTTATGTTGTTTGGAGCAAGATTACTGGCATGTATGCATCCAAATCCAGTACTAAAATCTCTTCTTTAACACACACAGACACACTCCACTTACAAAAGAAACAACATTAGTCAATAAATGAATACTTGACAAAAATAAAACCAATATGTGACACCTTGAATGCTTCAGGAAGTATAGTAAATTTGTTTGTACAAAGAGATATGAGAGTTGTTACAAATAGGACTTAAAATTTACTTGGATGGATATCCCAAAACACGCCAAAAACTTATAATTGTTTTTATAGAATTTGGTACTCTTGCTATACTCATCTTAATGCTCAGTGGGCTGTTTTTGTTAGTGAAAAAGGTTGATAGTCATTAGGTTTTATTATATCCTAAGGATTTTTTTTGCTTGGAACTTTTTTGCACACCGAAATATAGATGGGAGACGAATAAAACCTTAAATAAAGTGACATAGTTACATGCCTTGAAGCTTGTAATTAATTTCTCATAAGTTTATTTTTATTTCTATGCATCAACAAAATGGACTTAAACAATTATACTTTCATGTTTGTTTAAATTTATACATCTATTTATTCAGGTTCATTATGAATGTGAAATAATAATAATAATCTAAAATGTATAGAATTTTTTTCTAAATTTTAAAATATGTATTTTATTCTTAAGACTCGTTTAGCTATTTTATTGGTTATTAATGGCAGTAATCAAGAGCAAAAAAATATTACTTTAATTAACCATTTGTAAATTTAATCACAACTTAAGTAAAAAAAAATGCCACCAAATTCAAAATTAAAAAAGTACAATAATTAATAGGGCAAATTACCAAAAAAATGCCCCTTTTTTTCAAAATTTAAGGAAAATGACATTTTTTCAATTATTTACCGGAATGGGCCATTTTTCCCGAAAGCGCGTACACGTCAGCGCGATGTTAGGGTACGTGGCAGGAAAACACATCCCTGGGGGAGCATTTTTGCCACATCAGTAGAAATCGCGTCCTTGATGGCGCGCTTTGATGATGTGGCAAAAACGCTCCCCCAAGGACGCGTTTTGCCTATTTTAACAGCCATTTTTTTTACCGTTGGAGGCCCAACGGTAAAAAAAAACTATAAAAGTCCCCTTTCATTTTTTTCACACAAAAGTCCTTACACTATTTCTCTCAACTTTGTCTCAAATTTCACTCAAATTCCTCTCAAATTTCACAAAAGTCCTTTAATTTTTACAAAAAAGCCCTGTTTAAAAGTTTTTTGAATTAGTTTTTTTTTAATTTAAAAATATTCGACCGTGTTAGCAATGGCCGGAGAATTAATTCGTCTCGATATTAAACACATCTTCGTCAATCAAATGACAATGGTAAGTTATAATTTTAATTTTTCAATACTATTTAATATTTTTTTATTTATGCAATTTTAATTAATTTTTATTTTATAATTTTTTATAACAGTCTGTAGATCGAGTGTTGCAATGCTATATTCGTAATATGCTTGGTCCGCCATTGTCGTTGATCGAGAATTACCTGCGGGAAGCGGGTTTTTGGCACGTGGCCACGATAGGCCGGGGGTGCAAGTTGGACCCGAAACTAATCAGTGGGTTGATAGAGAGGTGGAGACCCGAGACGCATACTTTCCATCTTCCATGCGGAGAGTGTACTATCACTCTGGAAGACGTCCAGTTGCAATTGGGATTGCCGATGGATGGGTACATAGTCACCGGGTCCGCAACTTTTGGTGATTGGGGAGCCGTATGCTACAAGCTTTTGGGTGCTATTCCGGATAACATTAACGGAGGTCGGATCGAGATGGGCTGGTTACGAGACACATCCCCAAAGTCGGATAATGATTCGACTGAATTAGAAAGAATACGGTATGCTCGGGCATACATTCTTGAGATGATCGGAGGCTATCTGATGCCGGACTTGTCACGAAACCTCATACATCTGAGATGGCTGCTGAAACTTGTTGATTTTAGAGCAGTCGGTGAATTGAGTTAGGGGTCTGCTGTGCTAGCAAAATTGTATCGGTAGATGTGCGGGGCGACGCGACCGAATAAAACCAAAATCGGAGGTTGCCTATCACTACTGCAATCATGGGCACGGTTTCGCTTTCCATTTTTACGTCCTCGAGTGGACCACCCATATACATTCTCACTCATAACGAGATAAATTTAATATTAAATTTTACAATTATTACGTAGATTTAAAATATAATTTATGCTAAAAATTTATTTAATTAGGTGGAACCATTCGGCGAGTTATGTTGGAATACCTACCTCGCTTGAAGATATACGGCTTCTATTAAACCAACGGTCGGAAGCACAAGTAAGTATTAAATAAAATATATTTTCGTAATAAAATAGTCGTTTCGTATTTACTATTTATTAGTTAGTATTTAGTATTATGTATTATGTATATAACTAATATTTTTATCATGTTAGTATAGTTTCAATGGACACCATACGAGGATCCGGCAATTCGGGCAGTAATTTCGGATGAATTCTTTCAAAATCTGAATATTTGGCATGTGAAGGTCCCATTAGTCAACTATGCCACCGTGGAGATGCACCAGTCAGATCGGGTTCTGCGACAATTTGGATTCCGACAACCAATTCCTGTGACACCTGAGGTGCTCGATGATGAGCACAAAGTCGACTTACGGTAGTTGTATACGGATTGGCCGAGATTTTGGTCAGCAAATATCGAATTGTGGGAAAACCGGTATGATTATATACCTACTCAGGAACCGACCATCGTTCCTGAGTTAGCGTGCTTGCCATAATACATGCCATGGTTTAGGATCCATGGCAAGTCGTATTTATTGTCATAAGAGGAGAGGCGACAGCAACTTCGTGTACAAAGGGAATGACGGGGCCCTTTAAATCCAAGGAGAAGGGATGATGGGGCAGGCCCATCAACAGCACCGACACAATCACCGAGCCCAACAATAGCACCCACACAGTCACCGGGCCCAACACTTTAGCCAACGACACCCACATCACAACCTTTTCAGATTATGCCAGGTGCGTATCCTAGCCCTTATATGTATCCTAACCCTTATATGTTTCCTTTTCCCAGTCCTATGGCAGGTTGGAATGCATGGCCCGGTTCGAGTCCGTTCCCGACTACTCCGAGTAGACCGCTGATCTATAGGCCACCGTCGCATGAGGGATCGCACGAGGCACCATTAGGGAGCTCTTCTTTTTACCAATCTCCTTTGCCTTATGGGATTCAAACACCTTCGCCATAGGTGATGCAAAGACCTCCGCAGTCATTATTTTATCAATGTGGGTCATCCTCCCAACACCCACAACCAGACCCCCTGCTGGAGGAACCAGAATCCCCGCCGGAGCAACCATAACCCCTGCCGGAAGCTGGAACAATGAGGAATCCAACGCGTAACTGTCGACCACCCCCATGTGGCACTGATTTTGACCGGCACCAACATTGATTTTTTTTAATAAATTTGTATAAACTTTTTTATATTGTTTCATTTAATAAAATAAAAAGTTGTTTTTAATATTTTAATTGTAATTACTTTTTATTTTTAATAAAATAAAAGTTATTTTTTATATTTTAATTGTAATTTATTTTGTATATTTTAATAAAATCAATTTATTTTTAATAAGATATTACTAATATTTTTATATTTATAATATATTTCTAAAAAAAATTTATATTGTTACATTTAATAAAATAAAAGTTGTTTTTAATATTTCAATTGTAATTTAATTTTTATATTTTAATAAAATAAAATTTGTTTTTAATATTTTAATTGTAATTTAATTTTTATATTTTTAATAAAATAAAAGTTGTTTTTAATTTTTATTGTAATTTATTTTTATATTTTTAATAAAATAAAATTGTTTTTAATTTTTATTGTAATTTAATTTTATATTTTAATAAAATAAAAGTTGTTTTTAATTTTTTATTGTAATTTATTTTTTTATATTTTAATAAAATAAAATTTTATTTTATTTTTAATTGTAATTTAATTTTTATATTTTTAATAAAATAAAAGTTTTTTTTAATATCCTAATTGTAATTTACTTTGTATATTTTTAATAAAATTGATTTTTTTAATGAGGAAATATTTTAATATATTTCTACAAATTTTTTATATTGTTACATTTAATAAAATAAAAGTTAATTTTAATTTTTTAATTGTAATTTACTTTTTATATTTTTAATAAAATAAAAGTTGTTTTTAATATCCTAATTGTATTGGTTCAAGTAAGGACTAAATCGCAAATGTGAGAAAAGTTTTGTGGCTCAAGAGTAAATATTCAAAATTTGAGGGTGGAAGGGCCAATAGTGTAAATATTTTAAGGGTGGAAGGATCTAGGAACTAAGAAAAAATGGATGAATTAGGACTAAATTGAATAAGTGAAAAAGTATGAGGGGTTAAATTGTAATTTTATCAAGATGGGTGTTGATCCAATGTAGGGATTTTGAAGGATCGTAAGGGGCAAATAATCATTTAGCAAGAAAGATAATTTTGAAGAATAATGATGATGGTGATATTTTAGATTAATTGAATAACTTTTTTTTTGTTTTGCAACTTAGTCCTTCTACAAAAGTTCACCATTTTCATCAAGAAATTAAAAAAATTTTCATAGCCACCGAGAGATAAAAATGATAAGGAGACTATCAACTATTCCGATTTGGACATGAGCGAGATGTATGGCCTGGGTTCCTACATCATCCGCATAACTTCCGTTGGTTGGTTGTTTCTCAGATATCCATATTGTTGCGTATTCTAGTTGAGCAAGGTCGACCCTTTGGTTTGCGACGCTGTTCTCTATCCGGTAACAGCTTAAACGGAGCAAGCGATACAGACGGCCACTTACGTTCATCTGGGACTGGTGGGAATACGTGTCTCCACACGTTGTACATGTATTCTATTTTGTACACTTCGTCGATATAGCTCATGGGATCCAGACGGAGATTCTGACAAGCTGCAATTACATGAGCGCATGGATAACGAAGTGCGTCAAATATCTCACAGTCGTCGTAGGTCCTATTTCTCAAATGTACACAATATTGCCCACCAATAATACCTTGGTTCGGCCTACCAAACTCCGTCACACGAAACCATAGGTTATCATGATCGTGACACACTGTGTGCATGGTGTTTGCCCGTGCCTTCGCCTTGTTAATTTCTCGCAATACCTTCGCGCACCATACATGGCCTCCCTACATTTGGCCTTTATAACTCGCTACTCTTTTCGAAAACAGTGCCGCTAAACGAAAATATGTCTCTCGTACAATCGATGTTATCGGCAAATGACACGTTCCTTTTAGAACAGAATTTATGCATTCAGCCAAGTTTGAGGTCATATGACCATATCGTAGGCCGCTGTCTATGCTTGTGTCAATTGTTTGAAAGGTATGCTGCATAGGTAGTTTGCGTCTTCTTCATTAACTGAGCGCAAAATCATCAACATCTCGTGAAAACGGTCCTTATTGATCTCGTACCCTGCCAATATAAGTTGATAGCGAATATTACATACCACTCTTCAATTAAGAATAAATTGAATATTACAAACGAAATTATATTAATAGATATTACATACCCATGTTGGTCACTTGCCGTCATTCACTTATAGATCGATGTTGCCCGTGGTAGTTGGACGCAACATGCCTTAGGCAATATCGATGGTGTGTGCGAAGCAATAGGCTTCCCTATCGCTCTATTGCGACTAGTATTCCAGGGCCCCGATCCGATATAACGCATATATCAGGTTGGGGGCAAACATGCCTCCTTAACCTAGATAGAAAGAATTCCCAATCATCAGCTGACTCCCCCGGTGTTATTGCAAACGCAAGTGGAAGGATTCTCCCACTGCCGTCCTCTGCCACAGCTAGCAATAGTCGATGCGTATATCTACCATACATAAAGGTACCGTCAATTTGTACCAATGGCTTGCAGTATAGAAATGCGTCTTAGCATTGCTTAAATGTCCAGAACAGACGCTTGAACACTTGGCTTCCACGGAGCAATCGATAGTTGTAGCACGCAGGTACCGTTTCAAGGTCTGTTATGCTGCCTGAGACATATCTCTCCAACACCTGACACCACTGCCACACTTCATTATATGAAGCATCCCACCGACCATGCAACTTTTCCAATGCCTTCTGCTTAGCTATCCAAGTCTTGCGGTAAGAGGGCGTGTACCCCAATTGGCTACGAATATTGGCAATTAAGACCGGCATTGAAGTCTTGGGATCCGCCTTCATCGTCGGTATTATTAAGCTAGCCAACATATCTGAATCTATCTTGGGATGATCTTGTGAAACACCTACGTTAAATAATGCAACATTACGTAATATCAGTATTATTCAAAAACCCTAAACACCTAGTGATATTGTACCGACAACACATGTATGTGGACCTTTGTACTTTTTAATCTCCCACAAGCATGTCCTTTTCCTCAACGAGGTCATGATTTTCCATGAATATGTACCGTCTTGCACTACACACTTGGCCTTATACTTATCGAGTTTGGATTTAACCACGTTGTAGTTAACCCCGTTCTTAATGCTATATTGTTTGAATGCACCAAGAAAACTATCCCTGTTGGAAAACTCTTTACCAACTTCCAATTCACCCGAATCCAACGACGAACTTGTACGGTCACGCCTTCTGTGTGGTATTTCAGGAAACTCCAACGCATCATCTTGAGATAGATCGACATTATGCATGTGAGCTGGAGGCGAGTCCGCCTTGAATCGCGGATTTTCTTCTTCTTCATCTGAACCCCCTTCAACATCTTCAGGTATGGTTGGAACAGGCTTCGATTCAGAAAATAATGCAACTTCTACACCATCGGGGCCGGGCTCTCGAGGTGGATCCACATTGGACTCATCATCCGACCCACCATCATCTGTAACGAACGAGGTCCCCTCACCGGTGGATGTCGTGGGGAGTACATTATCCCTTCTTAAACAACTTTCGTAACGTCCTCAATCATATGTGGATTGCCAACCACAAGAAGTTGATGACGTTTCCTAATACGTATTTCTAGCACCGAACATCGACCCACCGATATGCATGTCCCATCCACCAACTGAGTGTCGTGCAGGGGTTGTATTTTCCATACTACTACCAAACACGGGCGCTTCCGTATTCTGCCTCCCACTAACAGAGCGTTGGCTTGGGGTCGTGTATTCCCCTCGAACAATAGTAGATGTTGAAGTCGAAGGAATATCACTTGGCGATGAAAATTGTACATATACCTCAAGATAGGGTGATCCACTGGCAAGATGAGTCTCCACCATTGCCTCCAAGCTCCGATGACCTTTGATGTCGAATGAGTCATATCTTACGGGATCAACCGAAGCAAAAAATCTATACTTAATAGACAAAACTTTCATTGGCGTTGTTTTGAAGATTTTATGCCTAATTCTTTTACGAAGTTCTGTCAAATCTATGTTCTGGTTAAAAACCAGTCGCGCTGTGTTCTCCGATAAAAAAACAACACTGTTTTCAGTGTCACAAACCTCACCATCATAGTAAATAACAGCAGTAATATTTTCACTCATCTTTAGTTTCTATTATACTTTTTCCTCAATTTCTATTATGCAACCTGAGAATGAAATTTAGCTCATTTATAGTCTAAGGCCAAATAGGAACTACTGTAGCAAAAGAGCGTCCACGTGGGAGCTTTTTTCAGTACTATAGTTGACAGTGCATCCTGCTTGAAGCGTTTTGGTCACTATTTGTTCAGAAACGTCTTCTCAAAATTATCTTCTCAGGAACTATTGTAGCAAAAGAGCATCCACGTGGGAGCTTTTTTCAGTACTCTTACTAACAGTGCATCCTGCTTGAAGCGTTCTGGTCATTATTTGTTCAGAAACGTCTTCTCAAAATTATTTTACTAGATACTACTGTTAAAAAAAAACAAATAATTTTTATATTGCTGATATATTTTTTCCAAAACCCTAAATACAAAATTATTTTAATTAATTAACCCTAAACTCTAATTCATTAATTTTTCCCTAAAAATTCTAAAATTCTAAACCCTAAATCATAAAAACCTTAAACCCTAGCCTTAAAACTCTAAAAACCCTAACCCTAAAAACAACTGAAAACTCTAACGAAATAAACGGACAAAACGCGTCCCTGGGGGAGCGTTTTTGTCACATTAACAAAGCGCACATTCAAGGACGCGATTTCTGTTGATGTGGCAAAAACGCTCTCCCAAGGACGCGTTTTTCTGCCACGTACCCTGACATCGCGCTGTCGTGTATGCGCTTTCAAGAAAAATAGCTCATTCCGATAAATAATTAGAAAAATATCCTTTTCAGTAAATTTAAAAAAAAACATTTTTTAATAATTTACCCTAATTAATATACTTTTAAAATAATTTATGTGAGTGTAATATAAATTAACATTTCTAGGAAAAGTCCCCTCAGAGTTTTGGATATTAATTATCCACATCAACTCGCACTTTGTTTTCTCGTTTGACGTGACGTAATATTGCAATGAGCTAAGAAATTAAAATAAAAAAAAAGTATTTATTGGTAGGCATCTTAGATAGGACCAAAACATTTTTCTTTTTCTTTTTTTTTCTTTTTCTTTCTAGGATTTAGAGAACCAGGTTTTATTATTAAATCAAACCTCTGGCTTTGGACACACTCTTCGCACCATTTTTGAATTTAAATTCATTCTTCTCTATCTGTATCCATTCTTCATAATTATAATCAACTTATCTTATATATCAAACATAAATATTAAAACCAAATTACTTTTAAAAGATTTAAAAATTCCATCCAAATTTTAAAATAAAATTCATTTTCAAACATACTCTAAACAAAAAAAAAAAAAAAAAACATTATCCAAAGATAATTGAGTTTTTTTCTCCATATTAATATTTCTAACTTATAATTTTTTCGATTAATATTTTGATGTGATGTGACATTTTAATATTATATTACATCATTTAAAATTATATTTTAAAAAGAAAAACTACATAATATCACATTATAATTTCAAAATGTCATCTATAAAAATACTAAATTAAGAGATTAATATGATTTTTTTAATTTAAATTTAAAAAAAAAATTATCTAATCATATATATACACACATAACAATATGGGGTTACAAAAAGAAAATACATAGTGATTTTCACATTACAATTTTTTTAATACATAGTATTCTCCATTTGAGACACTTATTCAGGGGTGAAGCCGGGGGCTGGCATTGGCCCCGGTCCCCCTAAAATGTAAAATTACTATTTTAGTCTTTAGAATTATTTAAAAATTTTAAATTAGTAAAGGTAAAATTGCACTTTGCCCCCCTAAAATTATAAATATTCGATTTAATCCTTTACAAATTATAAATATATAAACTATAAAATATTAAAATTTTACCCGGCCCCCCTAAAAAATTCTTCTGGCTTCTGCCCTGCGCTTATTTACAAATTGGATAAACTAATTTTTTTTACTCCTTCGTCTTTTAATCTTTTAAGTTATTCATGCATTTTATTTACATTTTTTTCTAATTTTTTATATGTTAAATATAAAGTTGATTTTAAATAAATTATCACTTTATTTTAAGATTTTACTTAATTGAATTAATTTTAACTGTTATAGTATTAAATTTAATGAATATTAAATTGTTAACCTTAAAATATAGTTTACAAAAAACACATATTAATAAAATTTATCAAATTAAATTTATATTTTTCAAATATAATAAGAGTTAATTACAAATTAAAGTAGAGAAAAAATAAATACAAAATTATAATTTTAACAATTTTAACATTAAAATAAATTAATTTATCCATGTATATAAAATGAATAACTTGTTAGAAATTATTAATAATATTATTTAAATTATAATATATTAATATTAATATTCAAATCATAATGAATTTATATAATTTTTAATATTAAATATTTTAAAGTTAAATAACATTAATATAACTGATTCTAACATTAATATAACTGATTCTAAATTAAACCTTATTTGATAGATCATTGAAAAAAATTAAATAAATTGAAATTTAATATTTTATGCATGTATGATAATTCAAAATAAAATTGATAGAATTTTTAAATAAAAAAGTGTGATAAATAATAAGTAAATAAGAACTATTTAAAATTTAATGGAGAATTATTTTAATTAATTCTATTTTATTTTATTTATTTTAATATTATATTATTATGTAACAATTTTGCTTTAAAATTTGATTTTTGTTTAGAATAAAGTGAAATATTTAAAAATTAAGGCTAAAATGTAAAATTTTTTTTTTATAATTTAAAAATATATTTATTAAATAATTTAATTATATTTCATAATTAATTTTAAGTAATATTTCAAATATTTTATAGTTTAAACTCAGTATTTAAATTTTCAATACTTAATTTTTTAATTATCAAATAATACTTTAAAAATTTTAAACAAAATTAATATTATAAAAAATTATAATTTAATATTAGATATCGTATCACACGAGTTTGTGTATAGAAATTACAAATATATAAATACATAATTAATAGAAATATATAATTGATAGAAGTAATAAAATGTATATAATTAAAATTAAAATATATAAATATGTTAAAATAGAGTTTTAGTTGGATGAAAATTAAAATTTTTGGTTTTTACTAATTTAGACACTAAATAATGTCTTTTTCCGGTTAAACAAACTAACAAAGCTACGTGGATCACCCGATCCTACAAAGCTTCACCTTGCTCCCGGTACGATTTCCGCTTGGTTTGGTTGTTTTGGCCATCGTGGGTCTTCTTCTCTCCCTTCTTCTTTCAGACCCTTTCTATTCTGATTCTCTCACGCAATAAACAAACCTTCCGATTCAGATCCGTCCTAAAAGGTTCCCCCTCTCCCAAACCCTAATTTATCATCTTTTCTCACTCGCACTTCCACTGCATAAACTGCTTCATAATGCATGCTGATTCTTTTTTTCTTTGATCATCTTTAATAACAGGTTTCACAATTGGAAAGTACATATAATAGCTATTGAACACCTTCTTTTTTTTTCCCGGTATATCTTCTTTCCCTCTTTGACTATTTATTTTTATATATATGTGCCTGTGTATTTAGTTTTAAGTAAATTAATTGGAGGGATAAAATTAAATGAAACGGTTGAAACGCCTTTTCAATCGGTACTGAATGATTGATTCTTTTGATCGAAGAAACGGATCCCGAGTTTGGTTCGTGGCATCACGTTTGCCGCATTTGATTTATTTTTCGCAATATTAATTCAAGTTTCAGCATGGATTTAGTTGAATTTATTTATTCATTACTGGTTCTAGTTTCCATGTTTGTTTAAATCAGCTTTCTGCTTCGTTTTCTTTTCTCAGTTTGAGATCAAGGACCTATCAAGGACCTGTGGAGTAAATAACTACGTAGACGAAGATGTTTGGTACAACTAATCGTGAGACTTACTCTTACCTTTCACTCTTTCCCGTTGAAATCATATTCTGATTTTACATGTTGAGCTGTTGTTTCGATGAATGCATAATTTCTTCCGTTCCTTTTTAAAAGTAGAAGCTTGTGCTTTTAACTTTCATAAAGCCATTGTGAAATTCAGGAGTTTGATTGGTTTTCAGATTGAAGGTTAGCTTAATTATGCAAGAAGCATTTACATGTTCCATCCGTGATATGCACAGATCATTGTTATCTTCTTATTCTTCTTCCTTCATTGGTGCCTTTTTTTATTTATTTATAAAATACTACTGCACTTCATCACACCAAAAGTGTTTACCAGTATGTTGTTGGTGTTCTGCTCCTTGGTAACTGTTACCGGTCAATATTCATTCTTTGTTATTTGCCATATATATATATGTGTATATATATATATATACCTTTAACCTGCTTTATACTTCATCGGTTTTTAGAATAAATTTGTTATTACTTATGAAATTTTTTTGGACAATTAAGTTAACTGTCAGAAACTCTTTAAACAGCTTTTGGACAATCATCAAGTAGCCCATTTGCATCCCAATCTGTTTTTGGGCAGACCAGTGCAAGTAGCAATCCATTTGCAGCTAAACCTTCCTTCGGTAGTCCAAACCCTTTTGGTTCCCAAACAGGGGGTTCGGTATTTGGAGGTACTTCTACTGGAGTGTTTGGTGCGGCCCAATCTTCTTCTCCCTTCTCCTCAACAACCGCCTTTGGTGCCTCTTCATCTCCAGCTTTTGGTTCATCTACTCCCACTTTTGGCAGTTCATCATCATCTTTTGGTGGTAAGAGTCTGTATGTCTTTTTCTTTTCTATTATTATGATTAAGTTATCCTTCATTCGGTTCATTTCATATTTGTTCTGTTAATATATTGATAATATGATTGTCATACATAAAAATTCTAAAATTCAACTGATATCTTCAAGGAAGAGTCACTATTAATCTACTCTGTTAGGGTTGTTTAGTTACCTGTATGAATTCTCTTCTGACTTTAGAGTAATGTGTAGATCATTCATATTTTGTGATGCTTTAATGGTAGCGTTCCAATACCAAATATGTGTAGATCATGGCATTATTGTTCAAATAAATGCATTCATGTGTGTATCAATATTACAATTAATTGCACTTTTATTTCATGGAGATAGAAAAATTTAGTGTTTCTTAGTAAGAGACTTTCTAAAAAGCATAGCACATTTTCCATTAGGCCCTTAAATGTGATCATGAGGGGCACTTCTATTTCCTCATATGTTAATTTATGGTAATCAGCTTTTAATTATATGTGTCGACTTTTTAATCATTAGCTCTTGGGTAACTTGGTGTCTTTTGACTTTGTTTCTTTTGACTTTGTTTTGGATAGGGCCTTCTGTTTTTGGTCAGAAGCCTGCATTTGGCTTTGGGTCAAGTCCCACCCAATCAAATCCTTTTGGAAGCACAAATCAGCAATCACAACCTGCATTTGGTAGTGGTATATTTGGTTCCTCCACACCTTTTGGTTCAACTCAGTCAGCGTTTGGTTCTAGTCCTGCCTTTGGTTCCACTAGTAGCCCGGCTTTTGGTGCGACAAGCACCCCTGCGTTTGGTGCCTCAAGCACTCCAGGTTTTGGTGCCACAAGCACCCCTGTGTTTGGTGCCTCAAGTACCCCTGCGTTTGGTGCCACAAACACCCCTGCATTTGGTTCAACTGGAAGTCCAGCATTTGGGAGCACTGGAACTGCATTTGGTGTGTCTAATGCCCCAGTCTTTGGAACTGGAGGTACATTTGGGGCATCAAGCTCACCTGCGTTTGGCACTTCCACAATTCCTGCTTTTGGAGCTTCAAGTTCTGCTTTTGGGGGTTCAAGCACTCCTGCTTTTGGAGCATCTTCTACTCCATCGTTCAGCTTTGGGTCTAGCCCAGCTTTTGGCCAATCAACGCCAGCATTTGGTAGTAGTCCATTTGGAACAACCTCATTTGGAGCCCAGAGTTCTCCTTTCGGTGTGTAATCAGTCTGCATGATCCACTAAAAACTGAAATTATTTGTCTGGTTTAGGCAAAATATATAGTTTGATTGGCCTTCCATGTTGTTAGTGCAAGTTGATTCTTGCGCGTGCGTGTGCACATAAAATTGAATTTGATTTCTCATGCAGGAAGTCAATCTTCTGCCCCAGCATTTGGAAGCGCTAGTCTCGGCCAGTCTCCTTTTGGAGGTCAGCGTGGGGGAAGTAGAGTAGCTCCTTACACACCTACAACTGATGCAGATAGTGGGAGTGGACAGCCAGGTGCAAAGTTGGAGTCAATTTCAGCAATGCCTGTTTATAAAGATAAAAGTCATGAGGAGCTGAGATGGGAGGATTATCAATTAGGAGATAAAGGTACCTTTGTAAAATATTGTAAAACCCTGAAAGTTAATTATTCTTTTCTTGTTTGACGTTCACCACCTTGCTGTACTAATTTGAAATATCAGGTGGACCGCAGCCAGCTGCTCAGGCTACTGGAGGGATTGGGTTTGGTGCGTCAACTGTATCTACAAGTCCTTTTGGTTCTTCAACATTTGGCCAAACATCTGCAAATCCTTTTTCCAGCTCAAGTACCAACCCATTTAGTTTAAAACCTCCACCCTTCAATAGTACAGGTTTTGCAACCTCGACTACTACATCAAACCCCTTTCAACCAACATCGTCAAGCCTTTTTGGCCAAGCTTCTTCAACTTCATTATTTAGTTCATCATCTACTCCTACATTTGGAACCGGTTCATCTCTTTTTGGCTCATCTGTCACTCCTTCATTTTCATCTTCACCGTCCATTTTTGGTACTGGTGCAGCTCCAGCAACAACTTCAGCATTTGCCACAGGCTTAAATTTTGGCAGCAGTCAGACATCACCTCTGTTCAATTCTTCCCCTGCAATTGGACAGACAGGCAATGCTTTTGGCCAGATGACCTCTACCTTTGGACAGAATACTAGTAACTTCGGTCAAACAAGCATTTTCAACACACCTTCCACTGGATTTAGTGGGAATATGTTTTCAAGCTCACTATCATTGGCTCCTTCTAGCAACCCAGCGGCCTTCGGCCCAACAACTGTAAGCCACTTGTGAATTATTTACAATCATCTTTCGTTTTCATCATATTTATGATCCTTAGCTTGTGTTATTTGGTTACAGAAAGGTGCTATAAAGTTTGTTGCCTTTTTGACCAAGTTCTCTTTTTCTGTACATTTTCATCACACTGTTGCGGCTCACAGAATTACCTGCCTTTTCTTCTTTCTTTTATTGGATTAAGAATTCCAACTAATTTTCCACTATTGAACCCTGTGGTGTATGATTGATTGATAAGTTGAGTAGATATCTGATTTAATTTCTGCGTTTAGGTGCCTATCTTTTTGTTGAATGAAGATTCATTGTTGATATTTTTATGAGGGTAGCTTTTAAATTTTTTATGAGCTTTAAGACTCTAGGAGTTTTGCTTATTATAATTTGCTATAGTACTCTCTAGGTCTGTACATGAGTCTTTATGTAATAACCATGCATGCTTTTCTTACCTGTTTTTGAGCCTTAAGTTTGTAGTTTGACTCCTGTTTGTGCAGCCCTCTTTTGCTTCACCTTTTCAACCAGCTCAGACCTGTGGTGCTTTCAGCTTTAGCAATTTTGGTCAGACACAACCTGGTAGGAGAAGTTTTATCTTGAATACTCTCATTGAAGTTTGAGCTTTCTTTGATGATTCTGACTATAATGATGTTGCTGACATTATAGGTGGCGGATCAGGCATTTTTGGTCAGAGTGATATTGGCCTATCGTATGTGTAATCCTTTAGATTTTTCTTCTGTTTTCACTGGCATATATATATGCCTGCTTACATGCATATGCATTGTTATTACTAGGATAATTCTTTCTTGTACCTTTGCACATGTTTGTGCAAAAGGGTGCCTGAATGTGTTTTCTCCACCGTCATCCAATTAGTTATGCGATTTTCATGTGGAGCTTAATCCTGCATGTTCTGTTTGACAGGTCTGCTACACAGACTGCTGCTGTAGTACAACCAGGGACTATTATAAACCCCTACGGAACACTTCCTGCAATGCCTCAAATGTCAATTGGTCAGGCTGGGACTGCACTGTCTGTTCAGTATGGAATTTCCAGCATGCCTGTAACTTTCTGACTTTGCTTAGGTTTTTCTAGTTTGAGTCACTTGCCTGCTGTTATAGATCATTCTTTCTCTCTTCAAGATACCAGTGTTCTTGTTTTCAATTAAGATATGATAGTATCAATTGATTGACCGCTAATGATTTTATCAGGTGGTGGACAAACCTGCTCCTGCTAGAATATCGCCTTTATTGACTTCTCGGTACCTTTCCCAAAGGCGGATTAGGTTGCCTGCAAGGAAATATCATCCTAATAATAATGGTCCAAAGGTGAGGGTCCTACTTCTCATCAAATTAGTAGCTCTGATTTTCTGAGTTAAACTATGATTAGATTGTTTGATATATGAGGTTACAATTCTAACATATGTTTATTTTATTTGTTAATCAATATCTGCAGGTTCCATTTTTCAATGATGATGAAGAGACACCCAACACACCTAAGGCTGATGCTGTTTTTATCCCTAGGGAAAATCCAAGGGCTTTGATCATTCGTCCCACAGAAAGTTGGCCTTCAAGAGCTTCTGCTGAGAAGGCATCTCCATTGAAGGTTACATCCGCTTCTGTGCATGAGAATGGTAAGATTCATTCGAGCTCATCTGCATTCCATTGGCCGGACCAAGTGAGTAAGCTAGGAATAGAACCAAATCTTATAGCTAATGGTGGAAGTGATTGTTTTTAAGCATTCAACCCTTTGCAGGCTTTCCCTATTAGATATTAACCGCTTGATCATATACCAAAAAATAAAAACTCTTTGCAGGCTTTGTTTCTTCTTTACATGTGTTACCTACCTGCCACCAATTGACATTATAAGTTTCTCAACAGTTGTCTCAAAATGCTATTTTTGCCTGAGTCCTTGTTAATAGCATATAATCTCTGAGAAGTTAGAGAGTGAGTCTCCTTTTTTTGTGTATGTAATTGATTCCTCTTTGTAGTGTTTTGCATTTCTATTTTCTCTCTTTCTCCCACACTTCCAAACAAGCACCTTGGATTATAGTCAGACTGATTATCTAACCAAGTGATAGTCACCAAGTGGCCTAGAGAAAAAAAGTAAAAAAAAAAAAGGTAATGCCTTTGATTGTGAGAAGTCTCTCTTGGTGCCATCACAATATTCTTTTTCAATTGAGAATGCTATGATTTAGTTTCTAGTTTTATCAATTTAAGTTTATTTATTTTCTTTCAATGCTCTGATTACACTGAGTTTTTGCTCATCTTTTTCATTTAGGCAAAATTTCTGATGATAGCTCCAACGCTGAGGATAAAAGTGGTAAGTAGCATCTTTTGCATGAAGTTGTAATCACCTTTAATTTTCTGTCATGCCATCTATACCCTAATATAAAAGCTGTCCCCCAAATCAACGTGGAGGTTGAATTAAGGGTTGTGAAAATGTACTTGATTGTAGAGGTGCCCATGGGTTGGGCTGGGTTTTGGCCGGGCTTAATAATGATATTAACATACTTTATGCTTGCCCCAATCTCGGCCTGTTCATATTTGTAAATGGCTGATTCAAGCCTATTTTAGGCCTGCCCATATTTTTAAAATTTTTGAATATTTATATTATTTTTAATTTAGCATTTAATAATTTTATATATTTTTCATTTATTTTAAATTTTAAATATAGGCAATTTATCATATTTTTTAATGTTTATATTATAGTATTATATTGCTATAGATTTAATTTGTATATGTTAGAAATGGGTTGGACTAGGCTCGAGCCTTGAACGTTTGAGCTTGTGCTTGTCTCATATTTTAGATGGGCTTAAATTTTTGTCCAAGTTCATTTTTTTAGCGTAACGTAGGCCTGGGCAGGTAGCTCAGTCTTGGAACATGTCTAGTTAATTGACAACAAAGCAACGGGTTAATTAAAATTTGGAAGGTTAATTTTGTTATATATGGAGTCCATATGTTTAAAATTTAAAGTATTGTAAGTTTATATATGTGTTATGTTCATGTTATTTTTCGTGATATTATGTACTTTAATTAGTTTCATATTCTCTTCTTGTTCATTTGTGTTATGTAATATAAATTGTATATTTTTTTGTTAACGTTAATAATTCATTTTTATGTAGAATTTGATACATTCATCTATGTCTGTCGTGTTAATGCATTTTTTTTTGTATTTTGATATATTTTATGAAGTTTGTCATGGTGATACAATTTAGAGGAATAATTTTATTTTGTTGTGTCACAGTTTATCTCAGATTTTACCTAATTTGTCATAGTGATTCAGTTTCTAGAAAAATGTGTTTGCAAATTTTTTCGCGTGTGGAAAGTATTTTAAATTTATATAAAATGTTACATGTTAATAGTTTGTTTTTTTATATGTTTTAACATGTTTGGGTATTTATATAATTTATACGTTATTTTTTCTTGATGTCACATGTTTTAATTATTTTCTTTGGTAAATGTCTCAAATTATTTCATATTTTGCAGAATTTGTTATGGTAATTCAATTTTAAATTTAAATTTATTTACTTAAAAATTGAAACGTTACATTAATGATTAATCACACACGTGATTAAATATCAATATCACATCAAAATCTTAATTTTTTTTTTAAAGCGGAGTGAGGACTTGTTCTAGTTTTATTAATTTATATCACCATTAATTTAGTGTTTTATCATGTGAAACTTCCATGGCTTGTAATCTTTCTTCCATTGTATGGCTTGATTTAGGAAATATTTGTTGCTCCTCAAGGTTTCCTTTTATAACTCTCGTCTCTGCTAGACTTTCGTATCAGGAATATGGTAGCCTGTTGTCTATTCCTTTGCTTTGGAGTTTCTGATATTCAGTTGGGACAAAGCAAAGCATTAAAGATATATATATTTGTTGTTGTCTTCTGATATTCAACATGGTAGCCTGTTGTCTATATATATATATATATATATATATATATATATTCTGCTTGTTGGCATTTTAATTCTTTTGTGATAAAGATTATGAGTGTGCTTATCTGATTATAACTTTCAGATAAATTTAGGGTCATTATAAATTGCTTTTGCTGCTGTTTAATGTCTTTTGATTAATATGATTGTGTAGAAAATCCAGCCGAAAATGGCCATGTGAAGGAGCGAATTCACCCAGTCAAAGGTAACCAGAAAGCTAATGGAGTCCATGACGATCATTCTGCTCAGAAAGAGTCATACATGACACTCAATGGCCACAGAGCTGGTGAGGCTGCTATTGTCTACGAGCACGGGGCAGACATTGAGGCTTTAATGCCAAAGCTTAGGCGGTCTGATTACTATACAGAACCTCGAATCCAAGAACTGGCTGCAAAGGAAAGGGCTGAACCAGGGTACTGTCGGCATGTCAAGGATTTTGTGGTTGGACAGCACAGTTACGGAAGCATCAAGTTCCTGGGTGAGACAGATGTGAGACGTCTTGATTTGGAGTCCCTTGTGCAGTTCAACAACCGCGAGGTAATAGTTTACATGGATGATAGCAAGAAACCTCCTGTTGGACAAGGTCTCAATAAGCCTGCAGAGGTAACACTTCTTAACATCAAGTGTTTCGATAAAAAGACAGGACAGCAGTATACAGATGGTCCAAAAATCGAGAAATATAAGGAAATGCTTAGAAGGAAAGCCAAGGACCAAGGAGCTGAATTTATTTCCTATGATCCCGTCAAAGGAGAGTGGAAATTCAGGGTTAATCACTTCAGCAGGTATAAGTTGGAAGATGAAGATGATGTCAAAATGTGGGGTGTTGCAGATAGCTGACCTGAGTTTTAAGAAGATAGGGACAGTGTTTCCTTGATGCTAAGGGTTGAAAGGAGTTTGTGCTGTTCCTTGTGTTTTGTGTCCTCACGATGGGTGGTTTTGAATTGTACAAAAATTGCCAAATTGTTGTAAATGCATGAATTGTTGCCTTTTCTCTTTCTTGCTTTTATTTATTTTTTAGTACAAAGAAATCCATAATCTGGAGATTAAAAAACCAAAAACACTTAAGAATGTTGTTGGGGCTTGTATTCAACTTTATTAGATAATTTGATTTCCTGTTAATCATTTAATTAAATCAACTTTCATTATTTTTCTCAAACTCATTCGATATATTAGCGCCGAGTTGTTAGTGCTTTTACTTGTTTGCTTATTATTAGACAAATTCAATCAAAAATTGCATCTTATTTGTATTGTATAAATTATTAATGGTTCAAAAATAAATATAACGGGAATAATTCTCAATTAATTTTAAAACATTAAGTTTTAATCAAGGCTTCATTTGTTTAATTGAAAATGGCTTCTAAACAATGATGTTTAATTGAAAATGGCTTCTAAACAATGATTTCAGGAAAATGACTTATTGTTTTGGAAAAGTTAATATTTTCTTGGTGTTTGTATGAATCTGTGTAAAATATTTTCTATTGTTTGGTAGATTTCTTAAAAATATCTCATAAAATTTATTTTCAACGAAACAAACTCACATTTGAGATATTCTTATTTTTTCATTGTTTAATTGAATTTATTTTTATCTATAATTTTATATTTTACATTGTTTTTGCATATATTAAAAATATTATGTTAAATTCAGATTTATTATAACGTCATTTTTTAATTACATTACTACTAAGTGGGTATTTTTTATTTAAAAATGTGACATGAACAAAATTGATAAAAAAATTTAATGATGTGAACAATTGGACTTGATTTTCAAATTTGAAAAGTAAAGGGGCTAAATTCTTGAAAATAAAAGTACAAAGACTAAATTACAAATCTATGAAGTGTACATAAACTTATGACATATTTTAACTTTTATACAACAAAACATTTATTATTATATATTTCTAATTGTAATAAATATTTATTATTAAAATATTAAAATTGAATATTTTCAATAATATGTGAATAATATTATTTAAATTTATTATTTTTAAAATTTATTATTAAAATAAAATTGAAATATTAAGTAATTTATTAAAATGATAATCTATATTTATTATATTAATAATTTATTATATGACTAAATATTAAAAATTAAATATGTATGTTTAATATATTGAAAAATATAATATTTTAAATATTTTAAAATAAAAATAAAATTTATTATCAATATAATAATATTAAGTTTAATTTAAATTAATTTTATATAAAAATAAAATTATCTATAGAGAAACTCTTTTCTGGAAAATAATTTACGTTTTTCAAAATGACAAATTATTTTACAGAAAAAATGGCTTATTTTATCTTGACATGTAAATCATTTTCCGTTGACCAAGCTATTTTCTATGAAATAAACACAAGAAAGTACAGAATATTTTCCATGTAAACAAACGAACTCTAAATTCAATTTATCATTTTCATATCAAAATAAATTATTTATAGTTTAAACAATTACATTCTTTTATTTAATGGTTCCATAAATTTATGATTACCGAAACAAATATAGATTCGAGTAATTGTGTGGTTCTCATACAACAATATTTTTTCTTCATTTCTATCAAGGTAGGATTTGTCTATCCTGCAATCAGGTTTGATCTATATAAAAAAAAAACAGCTAGGTTTAGGGTTTTCACAAGCCAGTTCGAGTAATTGGCGGCTAATTACGATAGGAAATCGATTAAAAATTTACTTGGTATAGGAGCTTCAACGTAGTCCACAAAATGTAACTCAAGATGAGATTCTTTCACATGCTAGAGTTTACATCCTCTAGTTAATAAAAAGTGTGCCGATGTAAAAAAAAAACGTTCAATAAAACAATTCATTTAATTTATCTCCCATTGTGAGTTAATTCTCAATCAATCATATAAATGGAGATCAACGATTTTGGTATATTTATATAAAGCTATGTAAGTCATCAAAATAAACATCAAAATAAAAAATAATAATGAATAAGTGATTACCTTATGATTTTATAATTGTACGTGTGATACCAATTATTATAGGTAACACGTACACTACACCAAAACAGACTTTTAGCGGCGTTTTTAGTGGCGTTTTAAAGAAAAACGCCGCAAATATTACACAATAGCGGCGTTTGAAGGAAAACGCCGCCAAAAAAGAGCAATAGCGGCGTTTATTTCCAAAACGCCGCTAAAAAGGATAAATAGCGACGTTTATTTCCAAAACGCTGCTAAAAAGAATAAATAGCGGCGTTTTTTCCTCAAACGCCGCTATAAATCAGAGCATTAGCGGCGCTTTTGGAAAAACGCCGCTAAAGGTCTGAGCATTAGCGGCGCTTTTGGAAAAACGCCGCTAAAGGTCTGAGCATTAGCGGCGCTTATGGAAAAACGCCGCTAAAGGTCTGAGCATTAGCGGCGCTTATGGAAAAACGCCGCTAAAGGTCTGAGCATTAGCGGCGCTTTTGGTAAAACGCCGCTAAAAGTTTTTCATATTTTTTCCTTATTCTTGCTTTGAATTATATTTTATTCTGATAAATTCACTTATAAGCAATGAGAAAGTTTCATTTTAGTTACTTAATTATGAAAAGTTACAATTTGCTAACTAAACAATTTAGAAGTTTTTATTTAAGTTACAAATTAAGCTATTAAAATTGATTTAGGGTTTAATGCTTAGTATGTTAATTTCATGGTTTATGTTTTGTTATTTTGGTGTATGAGTTCAGTGTTTTAAAGTTTGTTGTTTGGGTTTATTGTATAGTGTTTAATATCTTAGTGTTTACCGGTATTAAGGTTTACGTGTTAGTGTTAGGGGTTAAGGTTTAAGGTTAGGGGCCCCTAACCCGGGTTTAGGGGAAATGGTTAATGGGTTAGGGTCTTGGGTTTAGGGTTTATGGTTTATGGTTTAGGAGTTTAGGGTTAAAGGTTTGGGGGAAATGGTTAATGTGTTAGGTTTTTAAGTTTAGGGTTTATGTATGCATGTTTTAAGTTTAGGATTTTTTAGGGTTTAGAGTTTAGAGTTTAGGGTGTTAGCTATATGACCCAAAATCCCGAAAACCGAAATCCCTCATGAGGGATTTATGGTTAATGTGTTAGCTATTAAAATATATGTTTTGTACTACACTAACATTGGCCACATGAATTCCCAAAAAGTTGGTCTCGGATTATGGTTTAGGGTTTGTAGTTTAGAGTAGTTTAGGGTTCGAGTTTTATGGTCTAGTATTTAAGGTTTGGGGTTTTGAGTTTGGGGTTTAAGGCTAGCAGTTTGTGGGTTAGTGCTTAAGGTCTAAGGTTTATGATTTAGGGATTGATATTGGATTTTGTAGAATATAAATCAAAATAAGATAAATGTAAATTATTATTTATTGGAATATTGGGTTTTTATTGTTTTTTAGAATATAAATCAAAATAAGCATAATTTATTGGGTTTTTCCTGCAATATAATTATACATTGCAATTTATAATTTAATTTTCTAAATATGTAGTATCAAAATAATATTTAATTAAATATTAAATATTAATTTTTAAATATTTTAAATTAATTTTTTTATAAACTTTCCACCGCCTTTAATTGTACATTTGTTTTATAAATATTTTATATTTATCTTTTCCATAAATATATGATAACAAAATTAGAATTAAAATTAAGAAAATTTTGAAAGGAAAAACTTAGAAAAATTTAGGTTAAAATTAGAATTAAAATTAAAATTGAAAAATGGAAAAAAAATTAAAATTGAGAATAGTGGCGTTTTCGTAAAAAACGCCGCAAATATGTTCTCCGAGATTGAAAACGCAGTCGTTTTATCAGAATTTTAGTGGCGTTTGTTAAGAAACGCCGCAAATTATTGTTTATTTTTAGTGGCGTTTTATCAAAAAACACCGCAAAAGCTGGGATATAGAGGCGCTAATCCAAAACGCCGCAAAATGTTATTGTACTTTAATCAAAACGGCATAGTTTTATTGTTTTGTAATGGCCTTTTTTTAGTTAAACGCCGTAATAGGTATGTTTTTAGCGGCGCGTTTTGATAAATGCCGCAATTCTTGAAATATTTTAGGAAAAACATTGCGTTTAGCAAGTCTCTGAAATCCCTAAATTGATTTTGCATCTCCGATTTTAGTCAAGGGTAAGCTATCTATTTTTATCGAGAAACTCCTTCTCCTGCTCAGAGATTGCCGAAAGGTTTTGGGATTATTGCGTTGTTTTGATCAATTTGGTAGCTTGTCCTGATATTATTCCTTTTGATTAGTTCTTATCTGCTTGGAGAGATTGCCGTGAATTTTGAGGATAGATTGCCGAAAGCTTTTGGGATTGTTGCCAGTTTTGAGGGGAATTTTTCGAATAGGATCAAGTAGCTTCCAATAGACAGGCATTTTGATATCAAACGGGTATGTTTTCCCCCCTCACAATTCTCCCATCATTACTACCCTCACTCTCTTTGTTTTTTCATGTCTTTAGGTACCAAATTGCCAATTTGTCGACTACTGAATCTTCTCTCTTTCTCGTCATTCATCTTTTTGGGTTTAGGCTGGTATTTCATTTATCATTCTTAATTTATTTGCTCTTAGTTAAAAATTGTCTTTTACTTTCAAACCCTAACTTTTTCTCTTATTTTTTTCCAAAAATTTGTCACTTTTAATGATTGATTTCTCAAGTTCAATATCATATACTTCTTTTACTACATCACAGTAAGTTCAATTCTTTTTTTTTTCTCTTGAATCCTTGTTTGTGTAACTGATTTTGAGATGTTGAATCTATGTTTTAGTTGGGTGAGAATTGTTTGTTGTTCCTGTGATATTTTTTGTTATTTTGATTAGAAATTTGAGATTTTTATGTAATTTCTAATAGACTGTTATTTTACTCTGTTTTTTTTTCAGGATATATATTAACTGTTTGATGAACTATCAAAAAAACAAAAACACACATGCATATGTGATGCACTTCACTCTGACTAGCACTCTTTTTGGCACCTTGTGCCCGAGGTAGTATAAGGGTTGTAGCTCCTAAAGTGTGCCTTGTGCCCTTGAAAACTGGTAAATGCTAATTGTGTTCATCTGTACATGCAGTTGTGTAAGATAGACTCTGAGGGTAAAGCACGAAAGGTAGTTGGTTGTTCCTGCATAGTTGTGAAGGTATGAGAATGTACCTGGGAGTACAATCGAGTTTTGCTTAAAGAAATATTTGATTCTTTATTTTAGTTTCGAGTATAATTTTGAAAACATTTGAATTTGAATTAGTTTAATTTATCTAATATATGATATATAAACATATATGGGTATTAAAAGTTCATCTTTTAATTCATCTAGAATCTAGAACGGATTGAAAGAGTGTTATGTCCTTTTTTTACTATTCATTACTATCTTTAAGTCTTAGTTATACTATTACACTGTTAAGGATATCTTTCTGAGCAAGACAAGTCAAAAGCACCGAAGAATGGAAACCTCTCCAGTCTAAGGTTAGGATCTCCCTTCGCCTTCTTCTTTTCAGTTATTATTTTGCAATGTTGTAATGTAACTGTCCCTTTAATTTCTATAATTTAGTCACCACATTCACTCCTGGCTAGTGATGTTTTACACATAAAGCACTACTTTAGTTGTTTGTTGTTGCAAATTGATCAATTTAAATGCTGTAAATTGAAGTTTTAAACTATGGTATTCTGCTTTAGTTGCATGGCATAAATGTTAATTGTGCTCAGCAATGGAATAAATGTGTTGGAAATTTGGTTTTTAGGGATTTATCGAGCAATTTGCTAAAGGGTGCTATACCTTCATCCATAGGTCATCTTACAAGATTGCATTACCTGTAAGTTCATGAAGAATTGTTGCTTGCCATTGTTTATTTGGGTTGTTTTAGGATTGAATTAAGAGGTTCCTTAAACTTTCGATGATTGCTATTTGTGGCAGCAATTTGTGAGCCAACTTTTTCTCTGGTGAAATCCCGGATATTGGAGTCCTCAGCACTTTTAGGAACAATTCGTGAGTACCCTCCTCATTACCATGACCATCTTTTTATGTCTATGCTTGCTATTATATGTGGATGAAAATAATATTATATTAGCATAAAATTCATTATTAAATGAGATTTTTTTAAGAAATTAACAATTCGTGAGTACCCTCCTCATTACCATGACCATCTAAATAAACCCTTGTATTTTGTCTGGTATAACCACAGGTACAATAAATCCTTATACTTTTTTTAACCTCCTCAACAGTTTTAGATTTAAGATTCAAACTTAATTCAAATTCTTCTGTTTTTCCCAACTATTTATCCGTAATTTTTTTATTTTTTTATTACAACTAAATAAGCTTTGAAAATTTAATTGGTACTCACTCAATCAATTCTTTAACCTTTGACATATACCGAACTAATCCATCACTAGGTAAAAACAGGCCATTCTCCCTTATATTGTACATTTAAAATTTTTAACATTTACTATTGGGTAAAAGTGAAGTTGATCCTTCTTTGTTACATTTTTATTTACTTTATACTTTTAGTTTTGATCTTCATTTAATATGAAATTTAAATAACTAAAAATCATATTAAATATAAAATTTTTATTTATTATATACTTTCTCTAAAAACATATCGAAACAATTCAAACAAAACATTGGCCTTCGAAAACCAAAGAGAGAAAAAACCACTTTTGTTGGGGTCAAATACAGTACTGGGAGCATGTGACTATTTCTCCTTTTGTGACTGTTTCTTGGTGATAGTGGAGTAGAGTAGCTTGTTGAAATTATTAAGGTACTTTTTATTATATGTGCTTGGTTGGTATATGTGTTGTTTATTATATCGACTATTTATTTAGTTTCAGTCATTTTTTTATATTATAAAATGTGTGGTTGGCATTTATTTATGTAGCAATATAATATAAAATGTGATGTTAAGCATTTTAGTTAGTTTTCTTACTGTTTCTTTTTTAATATAAAAATCAAATTAAGATAACAAACAAATTATGATGAATGAATACTTTGATAGTGATTAAGCTTCTGATATTTTATGAAAACAACATTGGTTTATAATTTGATACCAACATCTTAAATATTCGAATATGCTAATATATTATGTTTAATATTTAAAATCAAATTCTTTTTTTTTAAAAAAGAATATAAAAACTTCTTAAAATGATTTTCTCATTATTTAAATACATTTACATATAAAAATCAAATTACTAATTTTTTATATTAATAATGTCTGATTTCAATATTTAATATTTGTAAATGTTTTTAAAACTTATACTTTTTATCAATATGATAATAATGATCATTATTTAAATTATTTTTAATTACAAAATCGACTTTTTTTATTAAAAGTAATTTAAAAACTTCTTCTTCATAACTTACATAATTATTATTTAATAACTTATAAGTATTTTGTTATCAATATAATAATATAGATCATGAATGGAATATGTTTTAATATAGAAAATAATTTTTTTAAAAGAAGTAAGTTAAAAACTTTTTAAATTTAACAACACCACATCAAATTTCAATTATAAAAAAACATATAATAACATTTTTCAGCCTCAACTGATTCTCGATTTGAAATTTGAATTTAACTTACATAATACATACATAACTTACATAAATTATTTAACTTACATAATACATAACTAACATAAGTTACATAGCTTTCATCAAATTATTTAACTTACATAATATATAACTTACATAATTTACATAATACATAACTTACATAATACATAACTAACATAAATTACATAGCTTTCATCAAATTATTTAACGTACATAATACATAACTTACATAACTTACATAAATTTATTTAACTTACATAATACATAACTTACATAAGTTACATAGCTTTCATCAAATGATTTAACTTACATAATACATAACTTACATAAAATTATTTAACTTACATAATACATAACTTACATGACTTACATAATACTTGTATAGATAAACAACTTACCCGTGTAATTTACTGTCAACTTTAGACTTCAACAACTACGAAATGGATAGGAGTTGGATGAAATTGTCAAGGGTAAGCAACGGCTATCGAAATGGAGTAGAGACTTTTCTGAATTTTGCATTTCAAAATGCAAGCCAAGAGAATATGATTCTTTGCCCGTGTAAGAAGTGTTGCAATATCAATTGACATTGTCGTGAAGTTGTCTACGAACATCTAGTTGTTGATGGCTTTGTCCGGGGGTACAAAAAATGGATTTTCCATGGAGAGTGTACATCTAGTGGAGCATCTTCATCGATGAATATGGGTTATCCTCATAGTGCTTACAATCAGAATGTTAGAGATGATAATATGGAAGGCATGTTGCGGGATGCTTTTAATATGCGCAGTGATGGTTTCGGGTCGTTTCCACCTGACTTGGGTGCAACTGATGCTTATAATTTTGGTGGAAATACTTTCATCGAATGGGGAAGAAGTGTACCTGATGAACAGCCAAATGAAGAAGCGGCGAGGTTCTACACGTTACTTGGTGAAATCAATGAAGAACTGTATGAGGGGTCAAAATTTTCCAAATTGTCTTTCTGTATTCGTCTTTTTCACTTGAAATGTTTGGGAGGATGGACCGGAAACTCATTGACAATGCTGTTAGAGTTTTTGCAAGAAATGTTCCCGTTTGCGAAAATCCCTCAATCTTCGAAAGACATGAAGAAACTAATAAAGGATTTGGGCCTTGGCTACAACAAAATCCATAGTTGCCCAAATGACTGCATGTTGTACTGGGGCGACCAGATAAACCAACAGTGCTGTCATGTATGCGGTCAATCCCGTTGGATTAATTGAAATACAGAGGATGGTAACGAGGATGAACACGATACACAGTCAAGGAAGTAGCCAGTTAATATTTTGCGGTATTTTCCGCTAATACCAAGGCTCCAACGGCTTTTCATGTCATCGAAGATAGCCGAGTCAATGACGTGGCACCGTGATGGACGAACCGATGATGGGCTGTTAAGGCATCCTGCAGATTCTTTAGCTTGGAAATCATTTGACTCAAAATTTCCAAGCTTTGCAAGCGATCCTCGGAGTGTGAGGTTGGGGCTAGCAGCTGATGGATTTAACCCTTACAAAATCATGAGTACTGCGTACAGTACTTGGCCGGTGGTGCTTGTTCCTTATAATTTACCTTCATGGGTTTGCATGAAACAATCATCCTTTATCTTGTCTATGATTATCCCTGGAGAGAAAGGGCCCGGTAATGATATTGATATATATTTACAGCCATTTATTGAAGAGTTAAAACAATTATGGGTTGGTGTTGAGACATACGATGCGCTGAGAAAGGAGAACTTCAATTTACGTACGGCTTTGATGTGGACTATTAATGACTTCCCGGCGTACGCCAATTTATCTGGTTGGAGTACCAAGGGACGTTATGCTTGTCCTTGTTGTGCTGCGCAGACATGTTCGCAATGGTTGTATAATGGGAAGAAGTTCTCTTACATGGGACATCGTCGGTGGTTACCGGAAAATTATAGATTTAGATTTCAGAGTACTCATTTTGACGGTACTGAAGAGTTCGGAGAAGCTCCTTCACAGACCGGTGGATCTGAAATATTGTTCATGTTAAGAGATATGAATTTCACTTATGGGAAGATGAATCAACCGGCCAACATGCAAAGAAATAGAAGATTAATGGATGAATTTGATGATGAATCTGACGAAGAGGATTATCCTGATGAGGCGAACTTGTGGAAAAAAAAGAAGTATTTTTTTTGAGTTGCCTTATTGGGAGCATCAGATTTTACGTCATAATCTTGATGTCATGCACATAGAGAAAAATGTCCGTGAGAACATCATTGGGACTATTTTAAATGTCAATGGAAAATCGAAAGACAATCTTCAGAGTCGACTTGATTTAGTCCACATGGGAATTCGGCGTGAGCTTCATCCCCAACCACTTCCGAATATGAAATATCGGTTGCCGCCTGCTATTTATTCAATGTCGAAGACGGAGAAAGAAGTGTTCTGTACAGTGTTGAAGGATATAAAGGTCCCAGATGCGTATGCATCAAATATATCTCGATGTGTAAGTCTTAAAGATCGAAGATTATATGGCCTAAAATCGCATGACCATCACATCTTGATGCAGGACTTACTACCAGTTGCATTGCGGTGTTGTATGTCAAAAAAGGTAACGTCTTGTGTAATTGAACTGTCCAATATAATGAAAGGCATTTGTGGCAAAGTTTTGGATGTTCAAGAGCTTGAGACACTACAAGATCGAGACGCACTGACTTTATGCAATCTGGAGAAGGTTTTCCCGCCTTCCTTCTTCACAATTATGGTGCACTTGTTAATTCATCTCCCTCATGAAGCAATGCTCGGTGGACCCGTTTTCTATCGATGGATGTATCCCATTGAAAGGTCTTAATTTATTTAAAAATTATTCTTTCATTCACCTAAATGCCTTTAGTTGCAACTTTTGATAATATTCTATACCGCCTTTAGGTTCCTATCCAAATTAAAGTCTTACTACCGCAATAAACATTATCCAGAAGGATCAATTGCCGAAGGCTACTTGGCAGAGGAATGTATGACTTTTTGTTCAAGGTATTTGGAAGATGTTGAAACAAGAATGAACAGACCAAGTAGAAATGCTGGGCTCACAGATCATAACTTGGCCGAAACTTATTTATTTCAAAGTTTTGGAGAACCAATCGGCAAAGTCGAAATTACAGAATTAGATGATAGATCGTGGGTCCAAGCACATCGATATGTTCTTTTTCATCACGATTCAATGGAACCATTACGCAAGTGAGTTGTAGAATTTGATAAATATTCATCAATTATAATTTGTCTGTCTTTTAACAAAGTAAAACTTTTTTTCTAACGTAGTGAGTACAAACAAATATTGAGAGCTCGTTCACGGTCTCGAAGATTACAACAACGAGAAATTAATAAGTTGATCACAGAATCATTTCATGAATGGTTAAGCCGAACGGTATGCAATTGAAGTTTTCATTGTCAAGTAATGATGTTTTCTCATAACATTTATAATTACTTAATTTACTTTCGATTCAATAGGTTTGGAGTCGGAATGAAGTAAATGACGAAGTTAAATGGCTATCACAAGGTCCAAATAGAATAGTGAAAAGATATAGTGCCTTCCTCATCAACGGATTCAGATTTCATACAAAGTATCGCGAGAGATTGAGGAGAACCCAAAATTATGGAATTGTTGTTAATTCTTCAATTACAAGTTATGCTAGTGCTAGGGACAATAATCCTGTCGAGGGGAATGTGGAGTATTACGGACTTCTTACTGACATAATTGAGTTGGATTATTATGGCAGATGGAAAGTTGTCTTATTTCGAGGAGATTGGGCTGATGTGAATACGGCTCGCGAAATTAAAAACGATCAATATGGTTTTACAATGGTGAATTTTTCTCGATTGATTCACACTGGAGAACAATTGATGGACGAGCCGTATGTATTTTCTTCTCAAGTAAAACAAGTTTTTTACTCAAAAGATCCAACTGATGACGGTTGGTACGTTGTACTCCGGAACACCCCTAGAGACTTGTTTGACATGGGCAACGGAAGTAGAGATGACATAGTCGAAAGATCAGAAACTTTGCCTTTTCCAGAACAAAACTTAAATGAAAATATCCCTAGTACTAGTCAACAATTTCAATGGGTTCGTCAAGATTTGGACGAAGATATTTACGAAATATGATGTAGTAAGATTTGACGATTTTTTAATTATATGTAGTATTATAATTTTAATATTGGTCATGTTATATAATGTAACTATTTTAAATGTACTATTATTGTTGTTATTTGTTACTAAATTTTTGAACTATTTTATGTGTATTGCAGGAAAAATGCCTAGAAGACGATTACGAGATTTAAATATTATCCGCGATACTCCAAATCCAGAAGAAGCAAATAGTGAACAGCAAACAGTTGTTGGATCTTCTAGTCTGCCGGACATAGATGATGAGCCTGGAGAATTTGAAAGTAATGTTAAGTTTATTTTATGTTGAATTTTATTATTGATTCATTTTTCAATTTTAATATAATAATATATCATTTTTCAGCTGAAGGTGGTGGGACGCGCAGAGGTCGGGGACGTACATTACTTAAAGATTTATACGACTTAGAGCCTACCGATCGTGTTAAAGTAAGGAGAAACAATCATGGCCAGCCTATTGGATCTGAAGCTCGACTGTTAGGAGGCTATTTGGGCATTATAGCACGAAATGCCAATATGTTGCCCATTAACTACGAATCATGGCATCACATGCTTGATGCCAACAAAAATCAGGCTCTCGATAATATTAAGGTAAGAAAACATGAATGTAATTTATAATACTTTAATTTAATTTTCATTTCTATTAACTTTTTATACTTTTTTTCTTCAGGCTAGATTTACTTTAGAGGTCTCTGATGACTATGTTAAGAAGACATTGGGTAAAAAATGGAGAGACAATAAAAGCACGCTCAAAAAACAATATTTTAAGAAAGACATAAGCCTCGACGAAAAATTAAGAAATGTTTCGCCGAGAATGTTGAGGTACCAATGGGAAGATCAAGTTAGATTCTGGAATTCAAAAAAAGGAGAGGTATTACGTACTTCTAAAGTCTTATTAATTATTTGGTTTATAGTATTTATTATATATATAATTCAAATTCCATTATGTAGGACCGTGAGCGAGTTGGAACAAGCAGCAGACAGAAACAGAAATTCACGCACACGGCAGGTTCCAGAAGTTTTGCTTGTGTAGCTGAGGCTGAGGTATTATAATTTATTAATTCTGTCAAATATTAATTACTTTATACTATTAAATTATATTTTTTCTGCTACAATGTAGGAAGCTTCGACTGGTCAAAAAGTTGGACGCGTTCAGCTTTTTGACATTACGCATAGAAAGAAGGATGGATCTCCGATGACATCCGAAGCTGCAGAAATTTTGGTATATTTACTTAATAAAATTTTATTTATTATAAATATTTCTAATGTTTAATTATAATAGTTTAATTGATCATTTATAGTTTTAAATTTATAATGTTAAGTTATGTTGCATTCTTTCTTATTTATATATTTCGTTTCTAACTCTTTCATTGATTTATTAGGATAAACTAAAGGAGAAGAAGGCGGAGTATGAAGCGGCTGCTTCGACTGATAGTTCTGTTAATCTTGAGGAGATTGATAACAGAATTATTACCGATGTTTTGGGTCCTGAAAGGTACGACTGCTTCGACTGACAGTTCTGTTAATTTTTAGTATATTTTTAATAGAATTATCACTGATGTTTTTGGTCTTGAAAGGTATGGTCGGGTTCGATTTAAATGATCTGGTGTTACCCCGACCCAATATTTTGGATCCGGCTCCCAGCAATACATGCCTTCCGGGGGTCAATCTCGTGCTGAAGTTCAGAGGCTATAAGACCAGATAGCTCAGATGCAAGAGAGCACGGTTGAGCAGAGGTAGCAAATTGCTGATGTTCAAAGAAAATATGAAGAACTCCAGCAACAGCTTAGAGCGGATGCGGAAGCGGCAACAGCGAGGGAAGCAGCAGCAGCAGCGAGAGAGGCAGCGACAGCTGCGAGGGAGGCAGAGGCAGCATCGATGCTAGCAGAGCAGAACAGAAAGTACGAAGAGCTCCAGCAACAACTTCAGCATATGATGCAGTTGTTTCAGCAGTCGCAGAAGCCGCCATCTTAGACATTTAGTTTCTCGTTGTAAGAATGTTTAGACATTATTACATTTAACATTATTGTTACAATATTTTCAGTTATCATTTATTTAATTTATTAAATTTCAAGTATCATTTAGAATTAATGCATTTGGTGTGATTTTTATGCTAAATTTGCTATTTTGGGTTGGAATTATATGCTATATTTACTGTTATTGGTTGGTTTTAGTGCAGGAAGGGTATAATATTGAAAATATTGTACATTGGAAATCTGTACAAATTAGCGGCGTTTGTAAAAAAGCGCCGCTAAAGGTCAAGACTTTTAGCGGCGTTTTTTAGAAAAGCGCCGCTAAAGATCAAGACTTTTAGCGGCTTTTTTGGAAAAGCGCCGCTAAAGGCAATGACTTTTAGCGGCGTTTTTGGAAAAGCGCCGCTAAAGACAATGACTTTTAGCGGCGCTTTTCTCACAAACGCCGCTAAAAGTCATGATCTTTAGCGGCGTTTTTTTCTCATAAACGCCGCAAAAATTTGCGGCGGTTGTATTAGCGGCGTTTTTTGGCGCTTATAAACGCCGCTAAAGGCCAAAAAACGCCGCTAAAGGCCAAAAAACGCCGCTAAAAGTCTGTTTTGCTGTAGTGGTATCTCTTTTATTTAACTTCTTTTTCTTATTAAAAAGAGAAACATAAGCAAATGCTATAAAATATATTACAATATAAATGTTTTATATCTAAAAAAAATTAAGAGGATTAATAATTGTGACCATATAACTTATTCGAAGAATTATATTATATGGTTCGATCATAAAGATCTTCACACATGTGTATTAATTAATTTTTTGTAGCTTTGTTGGATGTCGTACTGAGATCCAAAGATTTCTGGCATACTACTAGTGGATGCAAGTATGCATAACCAAGTTTTTAACATGTGCATTCTACTTATATACTTATTCGTCATTTATTAGAATTAAAGTGATCATATTTTATGGTAGTTTAGCATAATCAAAAAAATTCTATTAGATCTAATGAACTTCAATACCTATATTATTTTTTATTTGCATTTTAAGAAAGAGTGCAATTAGATAATTATTCCTGATGAGAATGCTAACATCCAAACAATTGCTTTTAAGATATTGTAGAGGCTGCTTTGATCAATAATGGTAATTTTGCACCATTTAACCTTATTACAATTGGTTTAAGGCCCACAATAAACCACATTTATAGTGGTCAGGAGAGCATCATCAACTTCTAAAAAAATGGGTATTATTAAGTCGTTAGAAGAGGAATATGCAAGCGTGTGTTGAGCCTGACGAAGTCGTCCAACCTAACAGGCGAAGCATCCACCGCCCTTGTGGCCGAGCAACTCAAGCTGCCCAATCTCCCAAAGCTACTGAACCTGTCCAAGTTGTTGAACCTATGCAACCGGACAAACATGTCAATCTTCCAAATGAGAAATCTGACTTTAATATACTAGATCAATCGCACTTGTTAACTACTAGGAGTTGAGAGACCCTATGCAATTGGCTAATATGCAAGAGTTGAGGTTTGGTGGCGAATTTTAGAATCCGAGGTGAGTCGAGAGATCGTGAGGATCTAAAGTTAACAATAGATAATTCCTGACCAATTTGACAAAGCCTAATCATTAGTTTCTAATTAAACTAATCAAACACTACATTTTTACACTTGGAAGGAAAGTTTTTAATTGAGATTGTTTTAGTTCAGTAGTTTAAACAATTTTACTTTTTAGTAATTAGAATAAAATTCCTTCAAGTCGGTCATGTTCATAATCATGAATTTAATTAGATTAGTAATTCATTAGGTTAATAACTATAAGTCACTATAGGAAAATAGGTTTATAGCGGCGTTTTTAGCGGCGTTTCGTAAAAAAAACGCCGCAAATATTATACATTTGTGGTGTTTTCCACAAAACACCGCTAAAAACTGAGCAATAGCAGCATTTTCCGTCCAAACGCCGCTGTAGGTCGACCATTAGCGGCACCTCTAAAAAACACCGCAAAAAATTAAGCACAACGGCGTCGTTTTATATTGAGCTTTAAGGGCATTAGTGGCGCTTTTTGAAAAACACCACCATAGATTGAGCATTAGCGGCGCTTTTTAAAAAACACCTCTAAAGATTGAACATTAGTGGCGTTTATTATAAAAATGCCACAAAAAACATTTTATTTGCCATTTTGCTCCCTATTTAATTATTATTTAACTTGTTAATTTATATTAATTAAAATACAATTTATTTATAATTGAATATTTTTAATTTATATATTAAATAATTTCTTATATATATTAAAATTATAATTATAGTTTAAATTATTTAAGAGATAATAGATAAACTTTATATATATTAAAATTAAAAAAATTGGTAACACATGCATCTCTAGAGAAACAAAATTAATTAGTAAATTGAAAATGTTATTTAAATTTCCTAAAATATTGAAAGAATATATAATATTCAAAATTTATCTAATTAATTTAGGGTTTAAGGTTTATAGTTAAGGGTTTACGGGTTTGTACAAGCCGACTAGGGTTTTGAGTTCAGCATTTCAAGATTTAGTGTTTAGAGTTTATGGTTTAGGGTTAGTGTTAGGATTAAGGTTATGGCTTGGGTTTATGGGTTTATGGGTTTAGGGTTTAGGATTTAGGGAATATCGAATTAAGACAGAATATCAAATTTGATTTAATCATTAAAAAATTATAAAAATATATGCTATCAAAATGGTGAGATTGCATTTTTTACTTACAATTTAATTTCAGTCCCTAACAAATTATGATTGTGCATCTGTTTATCCCTAAACCCTAAATCATAAACTACAAACACTAAACCAGTAATCCATTAAACTCCAAAATATTAAACCCTAAAACTCTAAACGTTGAAAATATATTTCATATGGATATATATTGATGGGTGTATATATAGATATTAATGTCAAATCTTATGTTTATAATAATTAGTGGAAGCACTTAATATTGATTAAAAAGTTGATTATAATTAGAAATTATAATAAATCATAAATTTTGATTTTATTGTAATAAATAAATTATAATAAATCAAAAATTATAAAAATAATTACCTAACTACTCTCTATTTTACGCACAAACCTGATCGAAATTTAATTAAAGTTAATGTTTGCAGATTCTATCAATTTAATCTTAATTTTAAAAATTCAACAAATTTAACCCTTAACTTTATACATTCTGTTAATTTAATGTTTATTCTTAAAAACACAAAAATTAAAAAACCCTAAAAAACTTTGAAAAATATATATATTTGAATGTTTAATTTTTATAAAAATATATACAAAACTATAAAATATTTATAAATAAATGAATACCCATTTTTCAATTTTCTAACATGAAATTTATTTATTAAATAATAAATCTAATAAATAAAAACAATAATAATAAGTTAGCAGTAGTGGCGTTTTTCATAAAAACGCCAGTAGTATATATAAAAAATTATTGAACGACGCCTTTTTAAGCTGAATGTTTAGTGGCGTTTCCTCTAAAATGCCGCAAAAGATTATACAATACCGGTGTTTTTATATAGCACTACAAAAATTTATTTAAGAGTGCAAAACGCTGCGTTTTTTTACTTGTTTATAGTGGCGTTTTATAAAAAAACGACACAAAATGTTGTGTTTTACCGGCGTTTTAGCGAAAAACGCCGCTAATATATATTAAGTGTTTACAAAATGGCGTCGTTTTTCTGATTTGTTTTTAGTGGCGTTTTGAAAAGCGCCACAAATTTTATTTATCTCAGCTCAAACGACGTCGTTTTTTAGCCCCAAATTTCCTTTACTTTCCCCAAATCAAATTTCCCCGATTCCAAAATTCCCAAATTCCCTCAAGTTCTTCCCCAAATTTTGCAATCCCTATTTTCCCAATTCTATTCTGATCGAAATCTATTCCAAAATCCTTTCTGATCGAAATCCCCATTTTCCCTTCTGATCAAAATCCCTATTTTCCCAAATCTCCACCGTCGCATCTTCTGTTACACGCCGCCGCTGGAAATTCAGGCTATTATTTTTATTCTTGTATATATTCTGTTACACACTGTCGCATACTTTTGTTTTTTATTTTGTTGGTTTTTGTAACAGTCCGGTTTATACCCTAGTCAGAAAGTGGTTTCGAGACCACGAATCTGAGTCTGAATAATATTTTAATATTATTTTCTGTGTCGTTGATATGTGAATTAGCATGTGCTAAATTTTCGTAAGCTAATTTGACTGTATGTGTGTTTAATTTGACAAAAGGATTAAATTGCATTAAATGTGAAAGTTGCTTGCTATTTATTAAAGTACCTATGTGTTGTGGCTTTTTGAAGTTATGGCCTTAAGTGGCAATTGAACCACTATTTAGTTAGTGGGTGGTTTTGATAAAAAATGACCTTGTTAATTATGTTATAAAATTTTTATTTTAAAAGGCTAGAATAGGAATTATGTTATTAAGATATTTTTAATGAAATAAAGCATGGAAATAGACATATTCTCATCCATCTTTCCACCGAATTTGGGAAAGAAAAGAAAGAACAAAAGCTTTCAAATTTTTGGTTATTACAAGCTTAAATCCAAGGTTAGTTTTGATCTGTTTTCGATAATTTTTACGTTTTGCAATTGTTGCTTTGAGAGCTACAAAACCCATGTTTTAATTTCATGAATTGATGATGTTTGTGTGAGATGCCATTGATGATATGTCAAGATTTTTAATGATTTTTTGTGTTAAATGAAAGATAGGAGTTAGATGAACATACTTTGTTCTTGAAGTTTTGATAAATTTAGCTAAATAGGACTAAATTGTGAAAATATTATTTTGGAGGACTAAGTTATGAATTTGATGGAAAATATGGACTTGTGTGAGATGTATATCCATTCGGCTAAGCATGTGTATGTATGGATTTTGTGAATTTGATGTTTTGAGAAAAATGGACTAAATTGATAAAATGTGCAAATATGAGGGTTAATTTGTAAATAGCCCAAAATATGTGTGTATGGATTGAATTGAATGTATTAATGAATAAAAGGATAAATTCTGAATATGTTTAGATCAAGAACCGAAGGAAACGGACTTAGATCGTGGGAAAGAGAAAGTAACCGAGTAGTCGTTTTTATTCCGATAAGCCGAATCCAAGGTAAGTCATATTGCTAATAAATGTAATTGTATTGAATTGAGTTTATTTACACGAATATCAATAATAACGATTGCATTTGTGATGATATGTATATGAATTCTGAGATAAGATCGACATAGTGATAAGTCGAAGAAGTTTTATATGAACTTAGGAATACAAATGTATCTGTTTTGTTTTATTATGTAAGACCTTGTCTGGGACGTAGGCATTGTTATCTGATTATATGTAAGACCTCGTCTGGGACGTAGGCATCATTATCTGATTATATGTAAGACCTCGTCTGAGACGTAGGCATCGTTATCTGATTATATGTAAGGCCTCGTCTGGGACGTAGGCATCCTTATCTGATTATATGTAAGACCTCGTCTGGGACGTAGGCATCGTTATCTAATTATATGTAAGACCTCGTCTGGGACGTAGGCATCATTATCTGATTATATGTAAGACCTCGTCTGGGATGTAGGCATCGTTATCTGATTATATGTAAGACCTCTGGGACGTAGGCATCGTTATCTGATTATATGTAAGACCTCGTCTGAGACATAGGCATCGTTATCTGATTATATGTAAGACCTCGTCTGGGACGTAGGCATCGTTATCTGATTATATGTAAGACCTCGTCTGGGACGTAGGCATCGTTATCTGATTATATGTAAGACCTCGTCTGGGACGTAGGCATCGTTATCTGATTATATGTAAGACCTCGTCTGGGACGTAGGCATCATTATCTGATTATATGTAAGACCTCGTCTGAGACGTAGGCATCGTTATCTGATTATATGTAAGACCTCGTCTGGGACGTAGGCATCGTTATCTGATTATATGTAAGACCACGTCTGGGACGTTGGCAACGATATGAGCTTTTCGTGTAAGACCATGTCTAGGACATCGACATCATATTTGAATACGAATAAGACCCTGTCGGGGACAGTGGCATTAATATTTGAATACGAATAAGACCCTGTCGGGGACAGTGGCATTAATATCTAAACACGAATAAGACCCTGTCGGGGACAGTGGCATCGATATCTGATTATGTGTAAGACCTTGTCCGGGACATCAGCGTCGTATTTATTCGTATAAGACCCTGTCTAGGACAGTGGCATCGATATTTGATTTCAATTAAGACCACGTCTGGGACGTTGGCATTGTATAATTATTCCGAGCACTCTGCTTATTCTATTAGATTACAAACGGTTCTATTGTCAAGTTCAAGAAACAAGGAATGTGTAAATTATATATTTAATTCAGGTAAATTTGATAAGTACACCTTGTGTGTATAAGAAGGTAAGTAATTCCTTAAACTTGCCTAAATGAAATATGTATTTGAATATGGGATTTGTAAATATGTTATATGTATCGAAAAGCTATGAACTAATAAAGTGTGTACTAATATGCAATTTTGAAGAATGAAAGACCTAAGTGAATGTACTATGAAGAATTATGATGGTGAAATTGAGCCATTAGTGAATTTAGATTGATTTTATGATTTGAGTGTTTATATGCTAAGTTTATTGGTATTATGACTTACTAAGTTATTGGAAAGCTTACTTTGTGTGTGTTTTCTCTGTTTTATAGGTCGTCATAGCTACTGTAGGCTCGGGATCGTCAAGGATTATCATCACACTTCTAAACTCTTTTGGTACCCTTTTTGAAAATGTATTTAGCTAATTATGGCATGTATAGGCTAGATATGTGAATATGATTTTGAATTAAACTTAGTCATGTGTTTGACAAGTTTTGAGTTGATAAATGCTTGAATGAATGAGCTTTATGATACAAATTTGGATATGGGTTGATGCATATGAAATGGTTAAGTTTTGTTTAAACAATAGATGATTTTGATTGTGTATGAATTAAGTGTTTTTGGTGTGTTTTAATAGCCTAAAAATGGTGAAAATAGCAGTTTTCGCACGGCCTAGACACATGGGCGTGTGCCCAGGCCGTGTGGCAAAGTCAGTAGCTAAGAAAATCGCCCAAGGGCTAGTTCCACGGCCGTGTGTAGCAAGTCAGAATCTGCCCACGGGCTGCCCACGGCCATGTGAATTTCCCCACGGGCAGGCCACACGGGCATGTCCCAAACCACACGGCCATGTGCCCCTATTTTCAAGAAAAAGTTTCTAAAGTTTCTATTTTAGTCCCAAATCATTTCCTAATCATATTTTGGGCCTCGTAGGGCCATATTAGGGTCGTAAAGATAAAATTTGAAAAATTTTAAATTGTGCCTCGGGATTATGTCCCAATTTACACGTTTATTTTTGTTGAACTCCGGTAATACCTCATAACCCTGTTCCGGCGGTGGTTTAGGGTTAAGGGGTGTTAAGTTTTCAATCATGTTTTATGTTTACTCTTAACTTTAGGGTCTAGGCTACTGCTATTCAGGCTTTCGATTTTTTGTGCATGCAGAAAATGACCTTGATTTTCTTGCAAAATATATTTTCATTGCTATGAGCCGAGTTGGTTTTTTGAATTTGACTGTAGTTTCCATTTTGTTTTAACATTTTAATCTTATTCTTGCAGACAGCTCGTACATTAGTTTTTGTTGAAGCAATAAGGGAGTTGATTTGTTGGAACGTTGGCTATGCATGAATGGTTTTCCTGCAACTACCATTGACAGTGACAAAACCCTGCATGTAAATATGCATTTTTCTGTTTTATTTTCCTATTCTTTGTGCACGCTACTTATATATTTCATTGAATTGTGAGTCTTACGGATAGAAGAGTATTTAAACCATAAAATATTTGCTTTTGGCTTATCTGTTTGCTTACCTTTATATATGTTAAAATAGTTCGTTGCATTGAACTATGATGTTCATTTATATAACTTTTTTGGATAAAAAAATTTATATTAATTTTATTAGAGATTGCTTGAAAATTGAAATGCACGTGGAAAAAGTAGAGCTTTTTATTGTTCGAAGGTGCAGTGCTTGTGTTATGCTTAAGTCGCAAATTTAGATTATATTCTTTATAATCTAATTTAGTCAGTTTGGTACTTATAATTCGTATTTTCAAATTTTGGTCATGATCCAAATGGTAGTTGTTAAGTTTGAACCATAAATATCCACCAGATGTTGATTGGTGAATCAGAGATGGGAAACATGATGGATAAGTATCGAGTCAGTTTAGTGTTGCCTTGACTGTGTTTCTTTTGGTGTTAACTGTTTTTTGTTTTGATCAAGGTGCAAAAGTTGATAGCTGCCAGAAAGCCCAGAAATTTCGATTTTACAGAAACATGTTTATTGTATTTTATGGTGCCTTATATGCTATTATATAGTTGAAGGCACTGTTTATTTGTTATTGCTATTTCTCATTTAAGAGGATGCATCATTGGAATGAACCATTTTCTCTTGATACCTTTGATAGTCCAAAGGTACATATGAAATTTAATATGTGTAGGTCTAAGTATATCATAAAACTTGTAACATCCTAGAACCGGGGCTAGTTGTGGTTGAATAAATTTGCTATCGTATTAATCGTGGAATATTACGGCCTAAATAGAGGTCTTGAGTGAGCTTGGTTTAGTAGAAAATTTTTTTTTTAATTTAATTTGGAAGCTTTTAAGGTAAGGGGGCCTCAGAAAATAGGGGTTAAGTACAAATTTTAGTGAATCACGACACAAGGAAGTGATTAGTAACGTGGTTTGGGGCGCCAGGATGCTCTAGGAGAGAAGGGGTTCGAGCCCCAGGAAGCGCGTGAGTGAGTTTTATTTTTGGCTCCGAAGGAGGGCTAGGCAAAAGAGGGTTTAAAAATAAATTCGGTGAAGTTGTGGCATGAAAATCAGCCTGGCCAAGTGGCTAGGGGCGCCGACTAGAGGCCTGGGGGCGCTAGGCTCGGGTTCGAGTCACCATGGACGCAAGGGGGCTTGTTTTATTTTAGCGTTGAAGTAAGGGAGTATTTAAAAGAAATTCGCGACTAGTCTATGTCATGAAATTCCAATTGGCCGAGTGGCTGGGGCGTGATGTTGCTCCAGAACTCGGGTTCGAATCCCCTGGGCAACGGTTGTCCATTTTGTTTTTAACCTCTGATATTAAATGCACATGGGAGGCTCAGAAATAAAGGTTTAAAAGAAAGATGCGACGGGATTCTACCACGAAAGTCCAGCAGGTCGAGTGGTTGAAGCACGGGGGTTTCTGCCCCAGGTCTCGGGTTCGAAACCCCTGGACGGCAGTTGGGTATTTTGTTTTTGGCCTTTAATGCGTGCAAGAGCCCAGGGACCGAAGGTTAAAATAAATTTTCCGACACATTATAACTGAAGAAGCGTTGTGGCCGAGTGGTCAGAGGCTTGGGCAATCCCTCCCAGGTCCCAGGTTCGAAACCCAGCAGCGCCTGGGAGCATTTTTTTTTCCTCTTTTGCCTTGGCCGACGGAATTTTGGCGCCAGCATGCACATGCACGCGTGGGGGACCAAGTTGAGGGCTGCCCCATGTTCTTTTATTATTTTTATCTTATCTATGTTACTTATTATTTTTTTGATGATAATGGAAACATGGGGTTAGCTTTCTCCCTTTATTTTAATTGTATTTGTTGAGAATAGAGAGAATATCATGGGAATTAAGACTTTGAAATTTGAAAGAAAGGGGGGGGGGTTGTTGGCCGGCCATGAAGGTTTGCAAGGGAGAATTATTTCTTTCTCTTCAAAATCTATAGCTTGGCCGAATGATATAGGGTCAAAATTTTGAGGGATTTGTTTTCTTCCCTTGCATGTCTATGGCCGAATTTCTCCTTGTAGTATTGCCTTCCCTCTTGAAATTTTTCTTGGCCAAGTAAAGCTCACTTTAAGGATCCCTACAATCGGCTAAGGAGCTAGCTAAGGAGATACTGAAAGGTTGGCCGAATACCTTGCTTGTTGGCCTTTTCTTTGCGTTTTCTTGAAACCTTAGTAAGTATCAAAGTAAAGGGGTGTTACATCGTGCGGCCAACTTCTCCATCGTCCATTGAAGGGCCTAGCCGAATCTAGTTGAGTGTAAGCTTTCTCTTGACTTCGGTTTTAACCCCCTTTTCTTAATGCATGCCGAAGGCATGAGTTAAGATCCTTATGGATAGGCCGAATGAGCATAGGCCATATTAATGGTATATTTTCCTTGTGTAGCCGACGCTAAAAGGACTTGGAAGTGTCATCCGGGTCTCGTTTCTTCGAGGGTTTGACTATTTAAAGCATAAAGGGAGTTTTTAGAACCTCGGTAGACAAGGTATGAGGTCATTAACATTCGGCCAAGGGCTATTTCGATATCTATATCTGACCAATTTATACACTTTGATTTTAGGGGTTACATCGGCTTTGAAACCAGAAGTTTTCGAGATTTCAAGTCACATTAGTCCGTATTAATCAAGGTTCGGCCTAAGGCCCTATTCTGTTGAAATATGACCGATCCTTTGGATTGTTAGTTAATCAGTCGAGACCCCTATTAATAATCTATGATGGCCGAATATAGGAACATTACGAGGACAAGTTCGGGACTTTTGTAATAACGCATAGATACGAGAATCCTAGTTAAACCATCGATTAAATAGGTGTGTAAACTCTTACACACTTTATTAGTATAATCTGTTAATTGATAAGATTGATAACCTCTCATGTGAAATTTGGTCTAGTAGACATAAGCTTGGTTTCGGGTAAGTCTCCCTATTACTCGATTTACGATATATGTTGTATATGCCATCATATGCTGTAAAATGCTATGCTATATAAGATTGCATGATATATGGAATCATGATACTTGTAATATGAGCATGATGATGGTGGGATTGATGAGAGGGAGTAATATTCGTGTCGACGGACACCAGTGTTTTGGTAACACATTGTGACTACGGTCACCAGAGGTTTGGTACCTCAGAGGTTTGGCACCTCATAGCGTCTCGTCCCTGTGGCTTAGTACCACCGTGGGTTGGCCCCACATTTGAGATACGGGATTGACGCCAGTGATTTGGTATCACACGATGGGTTGGCCCCATCACTCTATTGTGACTATACGTCACCAGTGGTTTGGCACCACCAGTGTTTGGTAACACATTGTGACTACGGTCACCAGAGGTTTGGTACCTCCAGAGGTTTGGCACCTCATAGCGTTCGTCCCTGTGGCTTAGTACCACCGTGGGTTGGCCCCACATTTGAGAACGGGATCGACGCCAGTGATTTGGTATCACACGATGGGTTGGCCCCATCACTCTATTGTGACTATACGTCACCAGTGGTTGACACCACCAGTGGTTTGGTACCACACGGGGTAGAAAAGGAGCATGGATGGCTAGGTCGGGTTGCATAATTGCATGTCATACTAATATCTTGTGTATGAGTGTTATTTCCCCGGGTTGGGGATTTATACACTGAGTCTTGGTGACTCACCCCTTCCCATATCATCTTGCAGGTGAGTAGAGCACGGATGCGGAGCCGAGGAGAGCTCGAGGCGGCCATGTTGGTTTTGTGGACTTGAAACTTTATTTTGCCCCGTTTTAAGTTTAATTATTCGCTACAATTCGATTGGGTTGTAATATGGCCGCTTATTATTTTGGATGGTTGGGTAGTTGTTTTTACTTTACCTTATAACTGACGAACTTACGGACGGTTTATGCAAATCGGGTTAAAAGTACATTTTCAAAAATAAGTACCCGTACGCATTTTCAAGAAATGTTACCATCGGGTAACGGGGTTTTCTAAGCTTTTGATCACGCTAATGCTCTAAAATTTAAATGGTCAAATGGTTTTAAAAAGGAAGAATGGATTTTCAACTCAATCGGATTTACCAATTAAACCACTTGAGTTTTTAACGAACACCGTTTTATACCCTCCACAGAAATTTTAAATTTCTACTATTAATCCAAACCCTTCAAACTTCTTTATCCCGTGACCTACCAGATCCGGTCATGGCTCGTGGGCCGGGTTTGGGGTGTTACAAGTTGGTATCAGAGCCCGGTTCAAAACTCGGCTGTGAGGGCCTAAGGCCTAAAAATGTTTTTCTAGGTAGACTTTTGAAAACCTTTATAAAAATGGTTTTGGTTAAACAACATGGCGTCGAGTCTCCGGCACCGATCCGCTCTTGTAAGTATATTTTTAATCTATGTATAAATAGTTATCTGTAAATGGGTAGAAAACGGGACGTAGATAGTATGAAAGGTATATGAACTCTAGGACTAGTTACCCCAAAACAAATCGCATAAGATTCTAATTGCCTAATTAAACAAACCCATGACTAGGTCGCCGAGTTAAGGTGTGTAACCCTTGTACGCATGTCTAGGATTGGATCCGGAAGAGCTTGGTATTTAAGTGGTCTTAGTGACTCACCTCCTCTTCGCAGGAATCCTACCTGGTGCGTAGCCTCGGTTCACCCTAGCCGTGAGGACTTGTTCATGGGCCAAACCCTTCTATTAAAACCCGAAAGGGAATTAGCCGCATTTTTATAAAAACTCTAATTTTTAAAGACTTCCCTCAAACTTAGGAGACTTATACTACAAAATTCCTTTGATTTATGAACATTTTAAAATACCCTTAGGGGTAAATTACAAAAATGCCCCTAGTTTTAAAATTCTACCAAACTACCTCAAAATCTCTTTTTAAACAAAATTTTCCTATTTTACAAGCATACCTAAAATCCCTAATTTGCAAAATGTCAAGAATGTTGTGCTTTGGAAAATTACAAAATTGCCCCTAGATCGCAAATTTCCAAAATGACCCTGATTTTCAAGTTTTGCAACACTACCAATTTGGAAAGAAAATTTTCTAAAAAGAGAACCCCAAGTTTTGCATTCCCTTGATTTGTCAAGATTTACAACTTACCTTGTTTTGTTACCAAATACCCTGTAGGGTAAAGGACGAAAATACCCCCGGGTTAAGAGTTGGACATAGAGAGTGATGGAATAAGTGAACGTGTATCTTCGAATACGATAGAAGACTTGACACTTGTTTGATCGAAAGAACAACTTCTTAATTTTGCCCATAAGATTCCTTGCTAATAATCAGTGGAACATTGACTGACTCATAAAACTTTTAGATTTGCGCCATAAGAAATGAGTTCTAGAGGTCGCGGCCGTCGGGGACGGTAGAGGCCGGATGGCCGTAACAGAACCAGTTAGGTCGGGCCAAGGATCGGATAATGAGATACCACCTCCACCACCACCTCCAGCTTTTGGTGATGGACCTCAGGATCAGACAGGGGGTGAGTCGGTATCGCAGGCTATGCTACGTGTTCTAGAAATGATGGCTGAGACCAGCAGAGGTACAGGAGCTCGGAAGTCGGTATCTGAGCGGCTCGATCCAATGAGCTGAAGAAAGTATTTCGGGGTGTGTCAGGTGTCGCACCCAGTACAGCTGAATATTGGTTAGAATCAACCGAGAGGATCATGGATGATCTCGATTTAACAGATGAGGAGAAGCTGAAGGGAGCGGTGTCGCTTCTAAAAGACGAGTCATACCAGTGGTGGCTCACGGTTCGAAACGGCGCTACAGCAGACGACCTTACTTGGGAATACTTCAAAGCTACCTACCAGAAGAAGTATGTGGGTACCAGTTACACTGATACTCAGAGGAAAATCTTTCTGGGACTGGTACAAGGAAATAAGTCGGTGTCTGAGTATGAGGCAGAATTTCTGAGGCTGAGCCGCTATGCTCAGGGAATTGTGTCAACTGAGCACGATCGTTGTGTCCGCTTTGAAGACGGACTTAGGGATGACTTAAGGCTGTTGATTGCTCCACAACAGGTACGTGAGTTTGCTGTTCTGGTAGAAAAGGCTAAGGTAGCCGAAAAGGTCCGGGAGTCTGTGAGACAGAGCTATGATAGAAGCAAACAGAAGAGAGGTATTGGGTCGTCTGGATCGAGAAATACTGCTAAAAAGAGGGCCAGACAGAGTGGGCCGAATCAGGCTGGGAGGCCCATGGCTTTTAACCAGAGACCGGCTCAATGTAATCGCTGTGGAAAGTCACATTGGGGAGGTTGTTACACCGGTGAAAAGGGTTGCTTTGAATGTGGATCTCCAGATCATCGCGTAAGGGATTGTCCTCGGAAGATGGCTAGGAATCAGCCAGAGGGGCAGAACCGTACTCCAGCACGAAATGTGGGACCGCCGCAGAGGGGTCGTGGAAATGGTAGAGGAGGCAATGGTCCTAACCGAGGTCGCGGAACTCAGGGCAGAGGAGTAGGCAACACCGAAGCCAGGCAGCCCGGTTTAGTCTACGCAGCAAGGCGTCGCGAGGAGGGTGACGCACCGGACGTCATCACCGGTACGTTCCTAATGTCTGGTCTCCCTTATGTTGCATTAATTGATGTGGGTTCGACACATTCATACATTGCAGTAGTGTAGTAGGGCTATGAACTGGATTTTGAGACTGCTCCTAGCGAGATGACTGTAATTAGCCCTCTAGGACATTCTGTGATGGTTAACAAGCTATATAGAGATGTACCCCTAGAACTCCAAGGGGTAGTGTTTGTGGCCGATCTGATGGAACTGCCATTCGGGGAGTTCGACCTAATTCTTGGAATGGACTGCTGGTTAAGCATCAGGCAAGGTTGGATTGCGCCGCTAAGCGCATGATTCTAAAGACGACGGAAGGTGATGAAGTGGTCATGATAGGTAACAGAAGAGACTATCTATCCAATGTAGTGTCTGCCCTTGAAGGCCGAGAAAATGATCAGAAAGGGGTGTGAGCATTGTTGGTTCAAATTTATGCCTTGGAGGCTAAGGAGTCAACA